>PITA01004280.1:0-16605 GCA_004023965.1 Spilogale gracilis
AGCACTTGAGGGCATCATGTCCATAATGCAGCCATCCTAACTGGTTGGAGCAATCGTTTCATTTTAAAGGAAAATCTAAACATGACACCACTCAGATGGCTTTCCAGACATGGTCACTAGCATCCCATCTTTGCCTGATGGGCCATGAGAGCCTGCAGCTTGTTTCTGGAACTTCCTTACAGATACAGAACAGGACATTCATGCAGGAAGGTGACGACCCGTGAGCTGGTCTGACTCACGCCGCAGGATTGCCCGGCACTGACAGCAAGCTGCGGGAAGGTGCTCTGGGCCTCAGCAAAGCACCTGTGCTCCTTCTCTTGCCAGATCAACTCTGTGTTGGGTTCATGTGTCTGGTGTGTGTCAGACGCTCACTTCAGGTGCAGTTGGCAGGTGCTGCTCTGGGCCTCAAGGACAGAAAGCAAAGAAAACGGACACAGGCTCCAGCCTGCTGATGGCTGCTGTGGTGGGAGGTCCCAGCATGAGCGTGTGGCTGGTCCCTAACCGTGGCCTCTAGCCACATGTGGACTGTCCTGCCCTACCTCCTGCTGGGATTGCCGCTGAAACCCGTAGGGACCTGACCCCTGTCCTGGGAAAGGCCGCAGCCTGGGTGGGACCCTCTGCAGAGCCTGCATCTCGCTGCCTTCTCCGGAGAAAATACCTGTTGAGTCTCAGTTTCGAACCCATATAAACGGAGTAACTGCCTGCCATCTTGCTTAGTGGGGTCCCTTCCCAGTCCTTCCTCCAGGATGCCACCCCCCAGATGCCATCACTTCTGCCTCCGGGCCGTGTCTCACCTGATGCTTGCTGTGTCTGCTCTACAGGATAATGTTGGAGAGTCTCTCCTACAGTGTAGGCCAGACGATAAAGTTTCTTGCTGAAAACAGACACCAGAAATCCCAAACAATGTCCAGGGCCCGCAGAGCTGCCCTCCACCAATCAGCACCCTCACCCAGCTGCCCCTACCCAAGCCCCTAGGCTGGCTGCCTCTCCGGCCCTGCTCCCCCAGGTCCCCACGAATCTGCTTGTTGGGTCTTCCCTCAGTCTCCTGCCTGGGGGCATGGTCAACTGCCCACACTGCACTCAGCTTTAAGTCTTGTGGTCCCCTGTCCCACCGCACAGATGGGGTGTGGATTTACTCATCCTGTCCCTTGTAAGACTCCCATCGTGCACTTTAACTTGTTGGGAAAGCAAGGGGCTTTTGTAATCTCTTGCTCACTGTTTCACCATTCAAAGAGTTTCTGGTCCAGAGCAGGTTGCTAAGTCCACATTTGTTAAACGATGTTTTAGTGACCGCAGTGATGATGGCTGAGCTGGGCACAATGTGATTGGGACGACAGATCTCTGGCAGACTCTCACTGCACTGTCACGCTGAGAAGGCAGAGGAAGCACTGAGCGTCTGACCCACCCACATCCACTGAGCTCTCAACCATAACAGTGGGGTCTGGACCCAGAGAAGAGAGACCCACGGGGATCCCCCAAAGCTGCTGGATTTCCTCTAGAGCGTGTCTCTTGTCACATCTTGCTGCTCCACGTGACTCCCTTCCTGTCAGGAGAAAGAGAGGCTTGTCCTGGTGGGCAGCAGTTCCTCCTGGAAGGGACAGAGCTGGGAGGTGGGTAGGGCCTCAGGCCCCCCTTGCTCCCACAGAGGCCGGGGTCGGCACAGCATCTGTATTGCTAAAGGTGGGGACGTGGCCTCCAGCCAGGTCCTCTGGCCCTGAGGCTGCACCTGAACAGGAGACAGCCAGCCCCCTGGGGACAGGTGCCAGGGACCTGGGTCAGAGGTGGCCAAGGCACCTGTGCGAGGGAGGAGATGGTTATGGCAGAACACTAGGTTGGGGCTCAAGGGTGTGAAACGGCAGACAGTGCTAGAAGGTGAGTCCCTTCTGCTCCGATTCTGCGGAACTCTGTCCTCAGTGGCTGGAGGGTTGAGTCAAGCACCAACGGCCTAAGAGAAGGTAGAATAAATCGCTGATACATATGTGCTTCTGCTTGTTCCCAACCCTCTGCGCAGCTCACAGCCGGGCTCCCCTTCAGAGGCAGGAAGCAGGGGATGTGGAACCCAATAGCATATTCCAGCACAGATGATATTAAAAATATTTATCAAGTGTCATGACACAGCACTGGCCACTTAAAATGAATCATAGCCATTGCTGGGCTGGACGCCCAGTAGCGGGAGCAGCAAGGTGGGGTCCATGAAGCCCGGCCAAGGAAATGGCCCGGGGTGGGGGTGGGAGGTGCTGGCCCCTTGCATCGAGGCACAGAGACCCTGCCACAGCGGGGTCTGAGCAGCCAGCACACAGCCGGGAACACTGCATCGTCAGCATTTTCTCGGCTCCGTACTCCAGGCCGTCCCTCATGCAGGAGGGTCACAGAGGCATGTCCTTTGTTGGTCCCATACACAATGGACACACTTCACTGAGGTCTGTGGTGGCTTAGTCATTTATAGAGCAACAACTCCGAAGCTCAGAGCCACCCAGAATTCCTGGGGAGATGCGGGGGAGGTGCTACTGATCTGGGGCACGGCCTGGGCCCGGACACGTGTGATCCCGTGGCAGTTGCACCTCACAGGACAGCTCCTGGGGCAAGGAGGCCGAGGTCTTCTCAGGAAGGTAAATCCTGACCACAAGATCAGGCAAAAACCTCAGGAGTGGGCACGTCCTCCAGCTTCTGAAGAACGCAGAGTCCTCCCTGGTCTGCAGCAGGGGGTGGCCCAGGCTGGTGAGCGTCCTGAGAGGCAGGTGGCCAGGGCGGTGGCCTTGCCGAAGGAACCGGGAAGAGCACCCTTCACTCTTGGACACGGGTCTCTCCGGGTGGTCTGCGGGCACCTGCTGGCCAGCCCGGCTCTCCTGTCTGTGCAGGGACTGCTGCGTGTGTCGTTCTCATGTTCCAGAGCCGACATCCTGAGCCCGTGAAGGGATGATGACAATGGCTGCTGAGTGGTACCCCTGGCACCCTTGTGTCTGACCTGGGTCTCTGCAGATGGGGTGAAGTTAGGTGAGGGATGGGCCCAGAGACAGTGACTTGTAAGTGTTCTTACAAAAACAGGGATTTGGACAGAGACATGGGGAGAAGGCTGTACGACCAGGAGGCAGGTTCTGGAGAGGTGCATCTACATGCTGAGCCATGCCCAGGATCAGGGCAGCCATGAGAGTGGGACTCTTCCTCAGAGCTTTCTGAGGGGCAAGGCCCTGCTGATGCCCGGCTCTGGGGCTTCAAGCTCTGGACTGTGAGAGCACCTCCTGCTGCTGGAAGCCCCAGGACACAGATCCAGTCAGGAAGGCACCATCCCAGAGCCCTAGTGTTCCTGATGTCCCTTTGTGGAACTGAGACCACACCAGGGTCCTGACCTGGTAGGACGAGGCATCTGAGGCCTAAGATCCACGACATTTGAATAGATCTGGTGACTCTCAGGACCCACTGGGACTCCTAGAGACACATGGGACCAGCCTGGGTTTACCTTCCAAGCTGAGCCTGGCTGGATGTCTTGGGTAAATTCTTTCCGGAGGTGGCTTCACCGACGAGTCAAGCTATGAGTCAGAGCCCACCATTCAGCCCTGCAAAGAGCCATCTGGGGAGTAGGTTCTCTCCTAGAATGGGCCAGAAGGATTAGCATTCCGCTGGCGGGATAATGATTTTCCGCAGATTTTTTTCTTCAAATAAGCTGGGATAATGAATCACACACTTGTGGTGCTCTTCTGGCTGTGGTTCCTGGGGCCTCAGCACCCACGGAACCCTGGGGTCCCACGGAATACACTTTGACAACCACTTCCCTCCCTGCCTTTTGGTGTCGAGCTACATAGAGCGGCCTCCACACGCTCCCAGTCATCACGGGAAGCGTGCCAGACCTGAACTAACATGTGGACCCCACAGAACAGAAGAGCAAAGATGTTTCCAGTGCTTTCCTCACATACTTGCTATCTTTCAGCAACTCAAAGAATGTTAAGGAGTGCTTGCTGATGCAGGCTCCACATGTGTGCGGAGGACTGGGCTCAGGCTTGTCTGGGAGCCAAGGCAACAGGGAGCACATTCAATGGAACTCAGTGCTCACATCTGTCTGCAGCTCTGAGGGCAACCCTGACCGGGCATGTGGAAGTGGGTGCCTGGGGGACAGAGGAGGGACATGGGGCATGGCAGATGGGGGACAGGGGCACGCGTATGTGGGTGCCTGGGGGACAGATGAGGGATGTGGAGCATGGCAGGTGGGGGACAGGGGCATGGGCAGGTGTGGGGTCTCAGGAGCAGATACCTGGACGAGAGGTCAGCTCTGGGAGCCAAGCAGAGTGTCGGCTGTGGGGCGCCCTAGGGTCTGCTAACCCAGGGTGCACGGAGGTCACACCTAATCATGAAGACCAGATACAAGAAGGAAAGCAGAAATCCAGTAGTCCATTACAAGGTGTCCACATGGCCCTCAGCCTCTGAGCTCCACCCTCCTCAGCTGGACTGTATCTCTGAGGCTCTGCCCTTCAAACCCGCGCCCCGTTAGCCACTTGTTGCCACAGAGTATCAACTAGTCCAGGGTATAGTCCTGGACTATACTAGTCCCATTCACTTACGTTTCAAAATGCTTAGTCCTGTCATCACCTCCTAGACACTGGTGGGAATGCAAACTGGGGCAGCCGTTATGGGAAAGACTCTGGAGGTTCCTCAAAACTCTGAAACCCGCACGGCCACGTGGCCCACCATTCCACATTTGCACCTTCATCTGAAAGAAACAGTGGTACCTCCTAGAGCTACGTGTTCCCCGTGTTCTAGCAGCACTATTCACAACAGCTGAGACACTGAACCCACCCGCACATTTGTCGCCAGAAGGAGTGGGATGGAGCCAATACCACTCAGCATGAAACAGAAGGAGGTCCTGCTGCTGTCCCCAGATGGATGGACCCTGGGGGCATCAGGCGGAGTGAAGTCAGATACAGAAAGATACTTTGTGACCTCACGAATATGTGGACTCTGAAACCGCAGAATTCTCTGAAACTGCAGAGAATGAAAACATGGTGCACAGGGGCTGGAGAGAGTGGTGGGAGGGAGAGGTTGGTCAAGAAGCATCAACGTCCACTTAGAACTTCTGGGGTCTGGCACACACTGTGGTGATGATGCTTACTTAATAATGCAATGAACACTCTCACTGTTAAGAGAGTGGGTGTGGGGTGCTCTCAGCACCCATGGACGGGGACTCCGTAGGGCGATGGGCAATGTCGCCTGAGGGTGGGAAGCATGTCCCCATGTTGGCATGGATCAAAGCATCACATTGTACACTTGAAGTGATACAATTTTGGTCAACTGTATCTTAGTAAAGCTGGGGAAAAAAAAAATCTAAAAATCAGTTCCACCATGAGCTCTATCTTAAACTAAATTCCAAGAAGTACAGTCAGATTGTACGTTTGTCTTAATGATTTCTCTATCCCCCATGTCAGCATGTGTGAGCTGTGTGTTGCCAATTCCAGCCAGAGAAAACAGTAATTACCACAAACATCCAGTGTAATCAAACCGCATATATGTGAGGGGTTGAAGATCCCTTCCCTTTCACCAGGGGGTCTACAGCGTGTAACTTCTATGTTGAATGAAGAAACACAACTGACTAGAAATAATAGCGGCCCACTACTTTGAAATGTTGTCACTCTAAAGTTACCATATGCCTAGAGTGTTGGAATTACATTTTTATCACATACTAGGTGTACAGAAACACTCAACTTTTGAGACGTCTGACCAAGTTATTCGTTGATTTATGATAAATTGTGCCAGAAAAAGAAATCTTTCTTAAACCATGGTGCCCCCAAACGCACATGTATTTCCAAGGGGAAGATTCCCACTCCAAAGGAGGGAAAAGGGGAGAAAAACAATTATGTTCCCAGGAGTCACAACATCAGGGTGTGCTGGAGGAAGGTCAAGTACATGTTTTCACTATTTCTGTTTTGCTTGCATTGTATGGCACCAGATTATTATTTTAAACTGTTCTAGCCAAAGTAATCAAGCTTTTCCTGGCCATTGTTCAAATTAATATATATATATATATATATATACACACACACACACACAATATAATATGTAATATAAATAATATAAATATATATAAAACTACCTATTTGACTCCACCAATTGGCTTTTCACAGAACTCAAACAGCGTGCTCTAGCTTAAATCCAAACATGATAAAACACAGGTGGTTGATTACCAGGAGAGCAGTAAGCCAGACCAAGTAGGGATACAATACCTCTTTTCTCTTTTCAGAAAAGAATATCCTTTCCTGAAATTCTTGTTTAAAAGAGATCAGCATTTACAGTCTGTCATCTCTGGCTATTCACTATTTTGGCCCCTGGGCTTTGACGTTCACCCTGAAGGCCCAGAGAGTATGGCTCATGGTACTGACCTCTGCAAATGGTATTAAATCGTGGTGTGAACAAATCTGGAGTGAAGGAAAGGAGGTGCTCTGAAGTTTCCTTCGGGAAGCCCACAGCCCTTGCTGGCCGCGCTCCATCCCCTCTTCAGGCTCTGCAGCCAGGCTGGCACAGACTTACTCAGTGGCTCAATAACTCTGCAGTTGCTCTCCGACAAGGTAGCTTGTGGAGATACTGGGGAATCTACCGACTCACTTACTCCTTGTTGGACGCTTGGAGTTCTTCTTTTTGTTTTGACTCTTTCCAATTATTACGCAGTCTGAGTGAGCTTTTTTTTCCCACTATTTCCTAACAGCTGCAAGAAGCACACATGTACCCTCCAGCCCCCAGGACTGATAATCGTTCCCCTGGAATTGCTAGGTCACAAATCAGAAAGAAAAAAATATCCAAAGATCTTACTGAAACAGGTCCCGTCGTGGCATAAGACTTGTTGCTGAGTCCGCCCCGCCACTCTAGTTTCTGCTTGTTTGCCCATCCTTGTCCTGGGTATCCCAGACCTACCCCCTACGGGGGCCCCTCCTGACCTAGTGCCCAGTGGAGTCAGTACTCCCACCAGGCTGGGCCTTGCCACAGCCTGGCCTTTGAGACTGGAATGCTAGGAATGCTTACTGGGAAATGCAAGCCAATTTGGGCCTCGTGATGGGGCACGGCACCTCATGTGCCCAGCTCCTCAACTGCGGCTAAGAGTGCTGACCCCATCAAGGAGACGATAAGACCACCCAGACAGTCGCTGGGGGCAGAAGCATCACCAGGGCTGGCTGGGACCTAGAGAACCAGTGAGGTGGGTCCCCGTGGGATCCCTGGGACCACTGCCTGGATGTCCAGCAATGTTGGCGCAGCTCTTCATGTGTGCTCGCTCATTTGCTTGCCTCTGCGTGTCGTACAGAACACATGACATAGCAGTTCCTGCCGTGTATTACTGTTAATGAACAGACTAGCAAGTGGGGCCTCGGTTTCCACTGTGGCTCAGAATCGCCCACGTGAGACCATGAGGAGCAATGACTGTTTGAGTCATTGGCTGGAAAGTACCATTTTCTTCTCGGATCAGCCCTTTGACGACAAAATGGACCCTATAAGTCATATGTCACCATGCCGGGGGCGGGGTGCAAGAGTCTGGCGTGTGTCAGAGAGATAAGGCTTCTTCGGAAAGCGGCCGGCTTCTTGCCCGCTGGCCATCGCTCAGACCTGCCTGCTGCCGTCCCCCTTGGTACCTGTTGCCAAGCAACCCACGCTGTTCAACCCAGTCCTAAAGGCTGAGCCACAGCAGAGGAGGCATTAAATTAATTTATATCTCCCTGGTACAAGAGCAGTGGGTAAAAACTGTGTTCTTTCCAGCAAGGTCTTGGCCGGGCTTCTTTCCTCTTCCTCCTCCTCCACCAAGTTCACTGACTGGGTCACTGCTGGCGTTCATGGACACGCAAAGCTACAGTGTGTCTCCTGATTTTAATTCTTCCCCAATTTTGCCTTGCCTTTTATGTTCTATAGAACTATAGAGTTCTATAGAGGGCATGTCATGTTTTCCATGCCCCTATGAAGACTTGTGTGTGCAAAGTACACTGAATGACAAAACACGCTGGTCATTCAGATGACTGGGGCCAGGTTCTAGGTGGGACGATGGAGCCTTCACCAATCAACTGTATTCTCTGATTTAAAAAAAACAAATGTTTTGCTCTTGATTCTGCCTCAAATTCTCCAAAGAGACTATACCACAAAACAGAGATCTCATCTCTTGAGAGTTAAATGTTATCCTGATCCAATGTATTAAAAAATGAACAGAAATTATCTCCAGAATCTATGTATAGACAGGAAAAAGATTTGCCATCCACGTGAGGCAGAAACTTATCTGTGAATCCAGCTGCGTGGTGACAGCCTGGGTGGGGCCGCATCGTGTTCAGGGCACTTGTTTTGCTTCCTCGTGGTATGATGTCGTCTTAGTCCCCAGGGGCTCTTGTGAGGCCACTGGAAAGTAAGACAGACAAAGTCCTAGCTACTGTCTGGATCAATATTTGTCTAAATATTTGTTCAATTGGAAAATGAAAAATCTTTTAATATTTGTTTACAAAAGCAGAAGTGAAGGTTTGGTTTCCTCATAGCTAATCCAAACAACCAGTTCTAAGCCCAGTCACAAGCCCCTTGGGCACAGGGTAAGAGCAAGGGAGTATTTGGGTGAGTTGTCATGAATACAAAATCATTTTAAATGGAGGGACTCTGTCCTTAAACACATAGATCACCATGTTTCAAGGGAGCAGGGACTGGGAGAGAGACCAAGAATTTGGGCACAACCCCAGGGTGGGGCTGAAGGTGTTCTTGGTGGTCCTGTCCAGGTCCCTGCCAGAGCTACTCCCTCAGCGCCCGGGAAGGAGGGCACTTCCGTGAAATGAGAACAGGTCTCATAGTTCTAAACTTTCTCAGCAATTTTGCTCCCCATTAAGAAAACAATAGAATTTAAAATGCAAACGGAAAGGCACTATGAGACTGGCAGTTTCTGTCAGGCTGACAGGCCTGTTCATGTTTTGTGTGTACATGCAATTAATCAATTTTACAAATAATGCATGCTTGGTATTGCGGCTAATTGGAGGGAGAAATGAGTCCAAGTCCATATGAAGTTTTCCTGACAGTGATACACAAGTGCACTGAGAACAGAACATCTTTCAAGGGTACCTCAGCTGCGATATTAATTATGGATAATGAATATCACGCCTTCAAAAGAGGAACAAGATATATGTGACAAGAGGCCATCTCTCTACACTGATAACATCAAATTTTAGAAGAGCACACTGACCTCATGTGTATGTGCCTGATCCGAGGCGGGTGGGGTGGGGGGTCTCCCCAGCCCATACTCGGGTGGGAAGGGGGCCAGCGAGTGACACAGAGTCCAAGTGGGCTTCGCAGTTGAGGAAGGCTCTCCATCTCCCCTTTGTCTGGGAGCCCCCTTCCTGGCTCTTCTCTCCTCTGTGCCTGGGGGCTGAATGTACCATGCAAGTCCTCTAGCTAAGCCTGCATGCCATCACCATGGCCAAGAGTACTGCCTTTCCATGAAATCCACCTGTGACCTTAAGCTGGCAGGTGACCTATAGGCTTGTCCAGGTACCTTCTGTTGGAGTGTCAGAGCTTGCTTCTGGGCTGACAAAAAGTCACGGACACATTTACACAGCACTTTTGCAGAAATTTAGGGCTTCATTAGCTCCCAGAAGCCCAACCACTACGTAGAGCCAACCAAGAGCCCTCGCCAGAAGAGCGGAGGTAAAGCCATGGGACCTTGCTGCTGCAGGGGGTTAGAAACAGTGACAGATCAGTCATCTCATCCGGTTTAACACAATGAGAGGAAAGGGATAATACACACTGGAGTAACTTTCACCTGAAATCATGAAATGTATTATCTTTACTGCAGGGAAATGCTCAGTTATTCAGAACAGCAACCCAACCTAAATGACTAAGTCACCAAAAATTCAAAAATTCTATACATTTCCAAACCCACTGTAGGAAGAAAATTGGGGTCTCATTAAGACCGGAGAACAGATCCAATTTAGGAACAGCCAGTTTTGTCATTCTCCGCATCTCAGTTTAAAGCAATTACATGAGCTGCAGAAATGTGTGTGTCCTCGAAATCAGGATTGATGAAGCAAGTAACAGAGAAGCCCGCCGACTTTGCAGGCATCAGCCACGGACTGCTGTCAGGGAGACAGACTTGGAAGAAGAGTAATGCTCAGGATGGAGGGATGGGGTGTGGAAGAGAGGGGCCTGGAGTACACGGCTGTGGACTAAGGCAGCTACCCTTCGCATTAGCAGAGAGGACGGAAATGGCAAGCATGCTAAAAAGAAAAGCACCTGAAAGAAAGATGCCATTTTTAGTAAATATCAGCTATCAGTTTATTTCAAAGTGAGGCTGGTTGAAGGTCTGTTTGCAAGGAACCATCTGTCTTGTCGGAGCGGAAGCTCTGATTCGGTGCCATCAGCTTTCCCTATTAGTATTCAAAATGGTTCTTTAAGCTACTAATTAAGGATCCAAACCTATGTTTCTAGGAGACAGGGTACACAGAATCATAGGGCTGGGATACATTTCTCGTTACATTTTTTCTTTTCTCGTGGTTTACATAGCCTGCATGAGACTCAGAGTGCCACTTAGGAATAAGAACAGTGAGATCTAAGCCCTGGTTTTCTCTCTGCAACGATTCTTGTGGCTGCCAACCCATGACCGTTTTTTTTTTTTCCCCATGACTGTTTTTATGGGTCATAGAGAACAACCTTGCAGATTTAGATTTTTTTTAAAAGATTTTATTTATTTATTTGACAGAAACACAGCTAGAAAGGGAACACAAGTAGGGGGAGTGAGAGAGGGAGAAGCAGGCTTCCCACCTAGCAGGGAGCCTGATGTGGGGCTGGATCCCCAGACTCTGGGTCATGACCTGAGCTGAAGGCAGTCCTTTAACCAACTGAGCCACCCAGGCACCCCAGATTTAGATCTTTTTAAAACACCTAAATAAGCAAAATGAATAAAATGGCATAGGAAAGGATATACATGGAAGTGCCCGATCTAACATATTTAATCTGCTTATATATAGGAGACCCTTAAGAATCCCGCAACTTTGCCAACACGGGAGTCTTTCCCTGAGCCCCCCAAGGCACGGAAGGAACAACCACCACAGCTGACATAAAGCTGGAGATCCACAGTCTCCTGGCAGAAGGGAGAGGGAGCCGGACATGGACACCTGTCAGCATAGAGCCCTCAGAGCACCGACCATGGCCCCCTGAAGCTCAAGTACACAGACATCCCATATTTGGCAACTGTTGGGCACATAAGCATTCTAGACCATTCAGTGATCTGTCTCACTTTGATTTTTTAAAGAATATTGTTTATGTTTCTTTGGTGGCACTATTTTTTTTTTAATTAAGAAGCTTAGTTTGTTGTGAAAAGCAATGTTTCTGACAGTCATTTTTAAAGCAGTTTTCACCACTAAATTGGCCATTTCCAAAACTATATTGTAACAATCCCAACAGTCCCTTATTTGCAAGCAACAAAATAGAGACTGAAGTCAATTTGAACAGCTATGTGATTGCCCGGAAAACACTTGGCTGTAACACCCACATGATGCTATTCATTTAGTAAGACTGACAGAATTTCAGTCATATTTAAAAGGGCAAAATGAACATCAGCAGTGTTGGCAGCTTGGCGGAAGCCTGCATATGGAAATGTTTCCCTAGAACCTGCAACACTGTCTCTAATCAAAAGACACACCCTTCAGGGTAAGTAAAGCGCCCAGCACATGGTGTTTGTGCTGAGATGAGCAAGCTTCCTATTTGCCAAATACTGCAGAATCCACTGCTTTCTGGGGAAGGGCTTATTCCAAATGCCATTAGGTTTTTTCCAAATGAAATGCAAAACGGTAGTAGGAAAGTCATCCATGAAAAATTGCTAAGAAGCACCCCACCAGTCACTCAACAACAGGTTCCTCAGAATAAAGCCAAAAGTCTCATTGAGTATTCAACACAGCACATTGTTTCTTTTTTCAAGTGGGCACCCTGTGATAGATGGGAACACAAGGCACTGGTGTGCTGGTTTCAGGCCACATGGAGATGAGAACAGTGCGCAGGACAGACCCAGCCCCTGCTGTCCTGGCGTGGGGTCCACATGGCACCCTGACACCCAACAGGAACAGCGATCGAGGTGAGGTCTCCTAGGAGGACCTTTCCCACACTGGCTCCGCAAGTCTCTTTTTTGATGTAGCTCAGACTGGGGCTCCAGGAATGCTTCCCTGAGGACAAGACATTTAATGAGAGGGAAGATGGGTTTGTGTGCCTGTGGGGAGGTGGGATGGCCCTGGAAGTTCCCGCGGTGGTAGGAGCAAGACATAGGGACCCATTCCTTCTGCCCTAAGAGGGGGTGTGTGTCTGTCGGGACGGTGCCCCTCCCGCCATGCCCAAGCCACCGGAAAACTTTGGAGGTACCTGTGAATGTGAATGAAAGCCCCTCTGGGCTTCCCCCACCTAGAATCCGGAAAGCCACATACCCTGTGGGTCAGGGCAATGTGTCCTTTGTGTGCTTATTCAAGACGTATAGTTTTAGTCAATCCTCCTCCCAGTAACCGTATCTCTGTATCTCTTATCTGTATTTCTTGATCCCTGTGCCTCAATGGTCTCAACTTCTGTGAGTTTAAGCAATCACTCTGTACCCTGCAGTAACAATACTAATCCTGTCTCTAGGGCGGGTGCAAAAGCAGTTAACAATTTAACTGCACCACCCAACTTCCTCACTTTTAAATAATAAAAGACTGGGGTCCTTGTCAGTCAAGAGAGACAAAGGCAGAGGGCCTGCGAGGAGGCAGTAAGAGAGAGACTGAAGGTAGAAGCAGCAAGAGAGCCTGCAGAGAGACTGAGAGACAAAGGCAGAGAGCCTGCGAGGAACCAGCAAGAGAGCCTTAGAGTGGAGAGCAAGGGAGCTGGCAAACAGCAAGAGAGAGCCTGCAAAGAGAGACAGAAACAGAGAAGCAAAGGAAGCAGCAGAAAGAGAAGCAGACAGAGAGTAGAGAGACAGAAGAGGAGAGAGAAGTGGAGCAAAAGGGCCAAAGCCAGAGCTAGAGAGCTAGAGCTAGAGAGCCAATGCTAAAAAGCCAGAGCGTGAGCCTGAGCCTGCTTCATAGGTCTCTCCTGACTGACCTCGGGTCTGTCAGCTTGCATTAGATTTGCGGGTCCGTGTCATTATTTCGCCCGCAGTTCGGGACCCACAACTCCGCCGAGGCTGGCTCCTCCGGTGGCGACATCAGATGTGGGGGAGAAGAAAGGGTTTGGAGGAGGAGGATATGAGTGGTCTGGGTTTGGAGGAGGAGGATATGAGTGGTCTTATCCAAGCACCTAGCTCCTTTGTTTAACCCTAATCAGGCATAAATACGACTTCCTGTTTTAGCTCTTTTCCCCAAATCTGGGATCTCAACGGACAAAGGGCATTTGTCTGTTACCTTTGGCTCTTGGTCTGCAGTCTACATGCTGAGCCCCAGCCAGGGGCCCTGGGAGAGCTCTCCACCCCCACCTACTCCACCTCCCATCGCTGAAAGTAGTGCTGACCAGGCTGGACACCAGGAAGTACATGGAGATGGGGCTCTCCACCGCCTCCCCACCATGCTCCCCCAAACACACAGTGCAAGCAGGCACTCCCCAGGCAGCAGCTCTCCTCCAGCCGAAATCCAGAGGTTCCAAGGGTGTTGTGAGCACACGCACCCGTGGTCAGCTTCCTGCCCAGTTTAGAGCCCTCCTTCTCCAGACTCAGACTCAGCTGAAGTGCTCATTGATGGCTGTGCTTTCTGCACTGGGCAGTGTGTGGACCCTCAGGGGCTCTGCAGAGAGGCAGCTCCAGTTGTCCTGGTGCCCCTTTGGGTTGACAAGGCCACCGCAAGGCGTTCCGGGGACTGTGGCACCAGGGCTGGGAGGGGTCCGCCGCCCCCGGGTGCGCTGGCCTGGGCCTGGGTGGCAGGCTCCTGACTGTGCCCGGCCAGCTCTTCTCAGGATTTTCCCCCCTGCTTTCCCCATGGAGGCTGCTTCTAACTGTGCCTCCCAGAAGAGGGACACCCCATCAGCCCCAGTGAGAACATGCCCAGGCTTCAAGGCCTCGTGTTTAGCGCCTGGAGCTCAAGAATGTGCAGGCACTTTATTTGAGAAGAATCTGTTTCCTGTGAAATCAACGCTTGCCTCAACAGACCTCCATCTGCTACAAAGGAGGCCCCACTTCCCCATGGCATCCGAGGCTCCTGGTGCTGCCCGGGGCTCACCGGCTGACCAGTTCTACACAACCAGCAAGCCTGACCCTCCTGCTGAGCATGAGGCCGTCACTGCCCTCAGGGAGATGCAGGGACTGACTTCCTGAAGGTAGAAAAAATCTCTATCTTCAGATGTGCTTAAGAAAAGGGGGTTGCATTTCAGTCTAAGAAGAAATCACAGGTGGCAAAACCTCTCTCTGCAGAGCACCTCGCCATTGATGATGCTATTCAGGAGGTGGGAAGCCAGGTCCTTGTGGCAAGGATGCTGCTGGTGACCCTGGGACAAGAGGGTCTTGTGCTCTCCTGCTGTACGTACTCTCTGGCAATGCATTCCTCACATGCATGCACACACGTGCTGCCGCTTCATTTATGAAAGAGACCCAATCCTATCCCTGGCCAGTCCATGCTAGACAAAGCTACCTCCTTTTATCAAGTCTCCATGGTTTTGCCACTCCTGAAATTCAACTTTTGAATGTACCATTCTACAGCAGTCACCTCCGCTCCTGTTTTCCAGACGTGGTTCCCTCTCCTTGTGTGACGTGTCCCCAGCCCATCTCTCACCCACTGGGTGAGGCATCTAGTTTTTGGTCTCCACACATGTACAAATTCCAAGACATAAAATACTCCAAAGACAAAAATATCTTAACGCATCTGAATATCTAGTTTCTATGGAGACTGAATTCAAAGTGAACGGTCTAATGAAAGGGGTGTTTGTTTCTTGTTTTAATAATCTGAGCCTGGTGCTTTCCAGTTTCAGAGCATGCTGAAACATCTGCAAGCTGGTTATGATTCCCAACACATACTGCTACTCTGGGATCGCATATTCTAATGAGAATTGTTGGTGACAGCTGACTTCTGTGGCGGTGCTCTTAAGGATCCTTACAAGTGCTCTGATGACTCCCCTTTGATGCTGGCTTCAAACTTTGGCGCTCTGATGAAGCCTCCTCTGTCCCTTCCCGGATGTGGCACTGAGCTGGGTTCATGGGGCACTACAGATGCAGATTAAATTATGCTCGTGCCTTCCTAGTGACCCTGAGAGATGTTCTGTAAGAGGTCACTACATTCAGGTTGTAAATGATGGCACTCTGGAATAATCCACTTAATTTCTGGGTCTTTCATCAAGAATACATAACCATTTTCAAAGCAATCACACACATGGGCTGGTGTGCACTCAATTTGGTCACTCACGTTACATGGAATTAGATTGACCCTGATGATAACTCAGTTAGAAAACTGAATTTCATTACGGCCTGTGCTCTCTTGGAGCTATCTGTTGGGAGCACACAAGAAAGACTGTCTTTCCTGGTGGGAGGTGACTATGGCGCAGGGAAGTGTTGTTCACACACGGTTGATATTCCTGCAAATCCCCTGCCCCGTCCACGGGTTCATGCACACTTTACATCTCTACAGTCTGCACGTGCCCCTGCCCGGGCACACCTTGAAAATACATCCAGCCACGCCCCTTGTACTAGAAGTGGTTCTTGAACCTGAACGGACCTTCTCTGCAGATAGTCTGGTTCAGAAGGTCGGGGTAGGGCCCAGGAATTTGTACTTCCAAGACTGTTGGGCTGGCTGAGAGACAGGGGCATCCAAACTGGCCGACATCACAGACTGGGTCAAGATGGCTTATCTTTCCTCCAAACAGCCGTGACCACCATGTCATCTCTAGTAAATTGAAACCTAGCCAGGGGGACTGAAAATTCCCATACCTGACTTTCCAGCCAGGGACCACCCACCATTGTCTGGACCTTCCCCACCCCCAACCACTAACCTAGGGACACGATGTTCCCTTACCTAATATGGGAAAAACCCACCTGAATCCAGACCCGGAATGATAAGGCTTAAAAACCCTTATACTCCCCAACCCGGGCATGACTTCCCGGACTCTCCTCTCCCAAGGGTGCTTGTAATAAAGCTCTCAAACACACCCTGTTTGCCTTTGTGGTCTCTGTTCTAATCGCAATGAAAAACCTTAAAAAGACATTTAGAGGTGAACCCGGCGTGGCTGGTCCACGGGCCACACTTTGAGAACCACTGCCACTGATCTAAACCAGGACCTGGACCAGCCATTGTGGTAGCAGCTCTTCCTGGTTCGGAGTTGGCAGACAGCACCTTTGCTGGGAATGTCCCTCCTCTCCCGCCTTCCAGAGGGTCTCAGCACACCTGATGCAGGGTGCAGGGAGGCAAGATTAGGTCCACATCCTGCATGCTGCTGGCATGAGTCATAATGGAGATGGTATGAGTCAAGCCTCCCCTCTGGAGCAGGCTCCTCTGAGTCACCCACTGTGTTAGAAGCGGCCTCTTCTAGCTCAGCCTTCGTGGCAGTGTTGGGGGACAGATAAGGAAACTGGGGTGCATGTGTGTGCTCAGCAGACGTGCTGGATGAAGCCCACATGCTCCGTGGCCCTTGTGGAGGCTGGCGTGGGTTTAATCATGTGGCAAGACTCTGAGACCCAAGGGGGTC
>PITA01004280.1:16705-103560 GCA_004023965.1 Spilogale gracilis
GGGGGGGTGGAGGGTGGGAGGAGGGGCTGGAGCTCCCCTGCATGTTGTGGGTGTGCAGAGCACTGCGGACACAGCTCTCAGCGAGGCCCGGGCTGCTGTCCCAGAGGGGCCCAGACACTGGGGACAGTCCCTCTCCCCAGGTGTCCCTGGAGGTCAGTCCCATTGACTTGGAGTGAGAAGGGGCAGTTTTAGAACTAATGCCAAAATCTGGATTGTCTCCACGACTGGGATTAAGGAAGTCTCAGTATTCCTGACCCCGAAAAATCTAATCTTAAGAAGGGTCCGACTTTTATCTAAAATCATGTTTGCATAGCTTCACCTCAGATGGTAATGAACTACTGCTAGTATGGAACACTGATTATTTGGAAGACACTGTACTAAGTATACATGCTTTATCCCATTTAATCCTCAAAGTCATCATAGAGTTAGCTCCTGTTCTTACTCTGGTTTCATGGAATTTAGGGTGGATGGGATTACACAGTGTTCATCAGTTCCCCCGGGGGGTAAGGAGGAGACAAGCTCAGGTCTGCCCACACTGGGGGAAGCGAGCCCTCACGGGTGGCATTCGGGGGACGTGCAGAGGCACACCCCACCAAAGTCCTGCTCAAATCCAACTCTGGCCAGTTATTTCTGATGTCAGGTTTTTTTTTAAAAAAGAGAGAGAGAGAGGGAGAGAGAGAGAGAGAGAGAGAGAGAGAGAGAGAGAGAGAGAGGCAATCTACTTGTTCTTGAAGCCTTAAAGTGAATAATTTTGATTCTGAAGTTGAGTCCCTCTTATTTATAGGAAGGATTAAAGAAAGTGTTTAACAACACTTACCCTAAGAATAAAAGGACATTAACCAGCTTTGTTTATCTAAATTTGAGTAAACAACACCTTCAGAATACTGAGGCTTCAGTCAGTCCTGAACTCCTAATTCCTTGTTTTCCAAGGGATTCTGGCTTCAGACTATAGGAGAAAAGCCCCAGGCCCTCCCTTCCGACAAACAACATGTGGGGCACAGTAAGGCTGGAGGGTGGTAAAGTTCAGAGCAACCCAGAGACCCACAGTGGATACATTCCTTGCGCTTTTGCCTGTCCCTGGGCTGCATGGGGAAGAAGAGCCCACCCATGGAGAGCAGCCTGCAGGACAGGCTCCCACACTGAAGGCCAGGGGTGGCAGGTGAGGGACAGAACGCCTGGCTGCATGACTGTGATCAGTCCAACTTAGGGCAAATAGAGCCCTCTGGAGATTTGTCACCAGATCCCAGGCACTTTCTGTCCGCCCATCCACCCATCTGGGCACTATCCCCTCCCTGAGCCCTAGCCTGGGGGATGGTACTAGGGGGCAGGTGAGGGGTTCAGGAGAGGCATAGGAAAGAAGCCTTAATATTCACACACTTTTTCTGCATATTTTTTTAAAATATTTTATTTATTTATTTGACAGAGAGAAACACAGTGAGAGAGGGAACACAAGCAGGGGAAGTGAGAGAGGGAGAAGCAGGCTTCCCGCCGGAAGCCTGATGCAAGGCTCTATCCTGGGACTCTGGGATCATGACCTGAGCCGAAGGCAGTCACCTAATGACTGAGGTTCCCCGGCAGCCCAAGGGAGGCTGCATATTTTCTTCTCTGCATTTAGCCTTGCCTTCTTCCTCTTGCGTGTTTTCTCTTGAGCTTTGCTACCAAGACCCTAGAGCCTATAATCTCTCAATGCATAGTTGCTATATTCTTCCTTTCTTTTCTTTTTTAAAACTGAACCCCTAGCAACAGTTCATTGACACAGGTACTTCTAACATAGAATGATAGCTGAAGCCAAGGACACCAGACTGCTGAGTTGGCAGGGAGCTTCCAGGCCCTCTAGGACACCTGTGTTTTCTTGACCCGACCCATGAAACTCAGCCATGTGGACCCTGTGCTGTGTTACCCTGGCCAGCCAGCTGACAGCTACACGGTGTCTGCACACCCCAGGCAGAGGGACAACCAGCTCTGCCCTGAATGTCTGTGTCCACTCAGAATCCATGTTACACCTGGACCCCCAAGGTGATGGTACTGGGAGGGGCTTAGGAAAGTGGTTAGGTCGTGAGGGGGGAGCCCTCCTGATGTCATTAGTGACTTCTGGAAGAGAAGCCAGAGAGCCTCCAGTCCCTCCACTCCATGGGCACTGGGCGAGCAGACGTCCATCTACAGCCCAGAGGAGAGCTCTCTCCAGAACACGACAGTGCTGGGACCTTGATCCCAAACTTCCCACATCCGGAGATGTTAGAAACATGGTTCTGATGCTTATAAACAAACTGGTTTGGTACGTTGTCACAGCGGCCCAAAGTAAGACACCACCCAACTGAAAGCACAGCCCAAAGCCAGATTCACAGTGACCAACCATAACTCAGCACAGACTCTGAGTCTCAGCAACAATGCAGAGCTTCCTGGATTCCTATGGCTCATTCCATCCTCTCCAGTTACATCTGAACATCAAAGGGAGAAAAGCGGAAGGGCATTTCATTTTCCAGGGAAGTAGCTTTTTGACCATACACCTGTTGGCACAGTCATGAGTCCTGCACAGGGGGTGGAGGTGGTGGCCATTTGGCCTTTGCAGCGGCACACACAGCACACCCCTAACCAGAACACCCAGCAGCCACGGAGAAAATGCGCCACACAAGGAGGGCCAGCATCGACGGGCCGTTCACACCTGGGCAACCTTGCAAGTGGGAGAAGGAAAGAAGCAACGTGAGGCTCACTGTATGTACAACAGGAAGGATGGCCGAGGGAGGACTCAGCTCCCTGAACAGAGCCCAGAAACACCAGCTCCTCGGACACGTCAACAACCAGACCCACTGTCTTTGTCAGCCACTCCCAGCATCCACTGCTGAGCACAATGTCCTGGGACAAAACAGCAGGTGGAGCAGAGAAGGCATGGGTGGTGCAGTGATGAAGGGCTGGGTTTGGGGTGAGAGAGGATCTGAAAGGATAGCTCATCCATTCCTCAGCCACACAGCCTTGCCCAGGGACCTCTCTGAGCTATCCTTTCTTCACACAAAATACTGATCATCACTAGACTTACTTTGCTGGGTGATCAAGAAAATTAAATGAAATCATGCACATAAAGTACTCTGTAAGAACTGTCCAATGAGCACTGGACATTAAGATCATCAGTGATTTAGAAAGGTTATCTTGCCACCAATGTCTATTTACTTATGCAAATGAGTAGTAGAAAGTATTTACATGTATGAATATACAAAGATTGGGATGGAGATTTAGCAAAATATTAGTGGTGGTTGTCCCTGGGACATGACAGTCTGTGCAAGCTTTCTCCTCTTTTTTTTTTTTTTCCTTTTTTTGTTATACTAAGTTTTAAAAACTTCCATGGCAACGATGAGAAATAAATAGTCTGAGATTCACAGAAACTGGATGCCTCATTTCAAGTTTATAATGTGAAGGTATGATGAGCTCTCAAATAGAGAAGGAAATCACACAAACATAAATCAGTGCTTTAACTTAGAAATCATGAGAACATGTTTTACTAAGCAATTCTTAAAGGACTGATTATTACAGTGTTTCTTCTAAAATAAAAACTCTAACATTCTCTCTTCTATTTTCTTAAATAGCATCTTTCTGTCTCTCAGGCTCGTGAACATGAGAGCAAAACGCCACAAACATCAGAGGAGAACTTCCTCTTTGCTGTTCAGTGTCACTGACAGCTGGTGCCTTCATACAACTTCCTTCTGCAGCATTTTCCTCAGCCCAGACACTTGGCACATCTATTATTTAGAACTGCAATGTCAAATAATTATAGTCAGAGACAACTATCAGTAGGAAGAGGAAGTTGGGAAGGGAAATTCAGCACCAAAACAAGGACAGATGTGAGGGAGTGCTCCCGGATGACTGTGTGAGAACAGTTATGAGGAAGTGCTCCCGATGACTGAAGGTGGACCTGAGGAAGTGCTCCTGATGACTCTCTGAGGATGGGCCTAAGGAAGTGCTCCCAGATGACTGCATGAGAACAGGTATGAGGAAGTGCTCCCGATGACTGAAGGTGGGCCTGAGGAAATGCTCCCAATAACTCTGAGGATGGACCTGAGGTAGTGCTCCTGGATGACTGCATGAGAACAGGTATGAGGAAGTGCTCCTGGATGACTCTACGAGGATGGGTGTGAAGAAGGGCTCCCGGATGACTCTGAGGATGGACGTGAGGAAGTGCTGCTGGATGACTCTCTGAGCACAGGCATGAGAAAGGGCTCCCAGATGGCTCTGTGAGGATGATGTGAGGAAATGCTCCTGGATGACTCTGTGAGGATGATATGAGGAAGTGCTCCTAATGACTCTCTGAGGACAGGCCTGAGGAAGTGCTCCTGATGACTCTCTTGAGGATGGGCCTGAGGAAATGCTCCCAGTGACTCTGAGGATGGGCCTGAGGAAGTGCTCCTAGATGACTCTATCAGGACAGACATGAAGAAGTGCTCCCAATTGCCCCATGAAGATGACTATGATGAAGAGCTCCTGGAGGGCCCCCAGATAAAATGCCCCTGGTCAGCCTCCATTAAGCCCAAAGGCCAGTACAATAGCCTTAAGCACCCCTACTTTGCTGGGTCTCTGCAGAGTTGCACACACCTGCATGGCACCATCATATCTTCATGAGGTTAGGTTAGGTGTTCTACCTGAGCAGTTGTCACAGGAGAGCTAGCCTTGGGCTTATCACAGTTAGATCTTTCACAGTGAGGCTGGAGTCTGGTTTCTGATGGCCTATCGGGTGTTCCCTGTTTCCACCTCATGCAGAAAAACTTTGCTTTTTAAAGCATGGTTCCAGGACCACAGCCCCAGCATCGCCTGGAGCCTCCTTAGAAATGCAGACTCCCAGTTGGCCCAAGAGCCCCAGGACCAAACTGTGCATTGACAAGAGCGAAACAGGAGAAGCTCTGCTTTAAACAAAGGACTCGTGCCAGATCTATGCACAAGACATGCTTTCCTTCATTCCTTCCCTGGCCAGTCCTCCTGAAATGCTGAAGTCCACATGGGCTTTGTCTGTTTGGCTTTGTCTGTCTGCAATCACCCTGGAAGGCTAGCTTTTCCATTGCTCTATGAAGCCCTCTTTGGTCACTGAAGCAGAGCGAACCCACCTGCCTGCACACCCCATCACACCTTTTGCTCATGGCATTGCTGGTCACCTTGCTCATTACACAGGCTCACACATTATCACCCCCTGGGAGCTCTGAACACTGCCTGGTCCCAGCCCTATCCCAGACCCATCTTCACGAATCTGGGATGAGGGCAGGACTTCCATCCATGTGGGAACCTCCCAGGGGATGCTCATGCTCAGCCTGGGCGGAGGGCTGGGGTGGGTGGTCATTCACTTTCCCTCCAAGGACATCTGGAGAGGGGAGGGGGCAGGAGTGATGATCACAGCAGGACGAAGGCAGAGTCATATCACCCTGGGGAGTGCAGGCCCTGTCTGTGCGGAGACCCACAAGATCACTGCCTCCATTTTCCATGTATGCATCTGAACCAGAGTCAGGGCTTTCTGAGAGTCCATACCGTGTTCGAGTCTCATCTTTCAGTGCACAGCCCTACCATGATCGTTGACATCAGTGGACACTCCAGAGACATTTGAATGGGGCACAAAGGCTACACAGTAGCAAGAGTCAGGGTACAGATGGGATGGGACCCCAGCTTTCCACATCACCTCCACTCTATTGCCGTTAACTACATCAGAATTACTGACGCTAAGCGCTGAACTTGGATGCTAGCAATCGGGACAGTAACACGAATGGAGAATGTTACATCTGTAAAAACAGATTTTAAAGAATAGCAAAGAAATATCCAGGTTTTCAAGACAGCTGTTCAGAAGCTTATTATTTAAAATTATTTCCTTTGAGCTATGGCGTTTGAGTTTTTGAGTACTAGTGGTCTGCAGTGTGACTATGAGGTGAGTCCACAGGGTAGGGGGCAAGCAAATGGGAAAGAAGAGACCTCCATTGAAATTGGGGGTTGCAAGCTTGAAAAATGAGAAGGAAAAACCCAGAAAAGATGATGGTGGCCCGCAGATGCCACTTCCCCAATACATAGCACAGAAGAAACAGAGACACGGAAAAGTCACAGAACTATCAGAATACGTCAGTAATGAAGCTAGTGCATGCCTTCACAGATCAAGATGGGATTTTATTTCTAATTAGTGCCATTTGTCACTGATCTGACCCAAACATTTTCGTCATGCTCCCTCGCAGAAAGAGATGCAGTGACATAAGATGACGTTCATGAACTAGCGAGTGGTCACAGTAGAAATCAAGAATGCAGTGTGATGTTCTAAGTACACACACAGGTGGGAGGGAGTGTGTCTGTAGGGAAGGAGTATGTCTCAGTATGTTTCCTACAGTGACTCTGAATTACTGTTGCAATGTGGAAAGAACTTTAAGTTAGTTTTTAAAGTACACATTACAGCCACCCATATATAAAATGATAGTATCATTAATGGTTGCATAACAGAGAGAAACGAACCAAGGATTCAGTAAACGATCAATAAGGTTCACTGAACGCACAGTTAGAAAAGTAACTTCCACCAACATGAGTGCTACTTTTCAAAACTTTTCTTCCTTAATGAAAAAGCCTTGAGTATATCAACGTGATAAAACTACCAGATGCTGGAAAGTCTGGGTTATGGATAGAATCAAAATCACTGAACCTATCAATAGCATACAAGATCTATGTATTGACAAATCATCTCTTCAGTGAAGGGGAGAAGAAGTCACACGTTCGACAACAGCCCCAGAGCTTCCCAAAGTTCTCATTTATGGACATGAGATATGCTCCTCCCCATGGAAACCTGCCAGTTAGTGAAAGCCCACTTTCACAGTATCCTATAAACTTGGGAAACAAACATCAGTGAGAACAGTGACCCCACACAGGAGTTCCACTTCACACGGGGTCTTAAGCAAATCCATTTGTAAAAGAGCAGACACGTGACATCGCAGGAGGCATGAGGACATTTGTGTTATTTAATTAGCACAGATGTTAAGAAAGGTGCTAATTGCATGCAGTTTTATCATACAACGGTAAATACCATATCCATAATTAAATCTCTAGAATTTATGAATAGTCACAATGCATTTTAATGAAGAGATTAGTACTAAATAAATACTACACATCAATTATGTTAATACATCTCTTAATCTGAGCATTACTTCCTCAAAACTGTGTTTCTTGGAGCCAGATTTTTATTCTCAGATTACATGCTAATATAGAGTTTTCCTTTTGGTGGCTTTCTATATGCTTAAACCATACCCATGGACTATTTCATTTCCTGCATAAGCCCTTACCATTTGGCTACAAAACCACAGTGGTGGGAAGTCGGTATTATAGACTTTGGGCTTTTACACTGCTCCTCTGATTAAAGATTTTTCAGAAGGCACCCCTCCAACCTTCACACAACAGTAGCCATTCCAAACATGTAATGATCCAGACGGTTATCAAAATCTGTGTTGTAAGACGGTAGTGAATGCTTCCGTGAATCCTCCAGGTATCACCAGAGACAAGGAACCATCCATCACCGTCGGTCAGTGGCTGTGTAATACCCGACCCGCAGACATGGGTTTGTCGTGGCACTGTTTATCCCACAGACAGGGCACGTCACTTGCTCTGTGAGCAGACGTGCAGAGACATCCCAAGCAGGAAGTGTGTGGTGCTCTGCCCCAGGACCACAGAGGAAACAGCCCCTGTCCGGCCCAGATCAACAGGTTCAGCCACATGTCTATTCAGAACAGACCTTCAGCCTCTGTTTTCCCCTTTTGGTCTTAAATTATTCTTCTAGGAAATGCACATGGTACCCGGTTTGTATTGCTAGCAAGTTTCTTTCAACCTGTCCTCCTTCCCCCTGGCTGAGGGGTTTCTAGCACTTTCTGCTGGTGGGCAAGGCCCACAGAGTCAATGTGCGTCTGTGTTGTTTAGCTGGTTTCTACCCGTATTTTTGAAAAGTTTAACACAAATTTGGGGTGGAGTGTACTTCCTTGTGGGAGTACCCCTCAAAGTTAGCCTAGACAGGCCTCATAGCATGCATTTGAGAGGGTGCTACAAGGGAAATGGAGCTCAAGATCGGTACCCACTTTATATCACAACTGGGGACAAATGTGGATCATCTGCTGTTTGGTGGGAGCTGCCGTAGGGCTTCTTCCCCTCGAACTTCCACAGACTTCTTCCTCAAGTGAAGGGAGCAAAATCCAACATTCCCACTCCTGGAACAATGACATGTGAGCAGCCACCCCACTTGGCAGCTGAGAACAGCTCGGAGCCAAGCATGTATTTCCATCCCGGCTCTGCAGACCACCCATGCACTACCCACGGTCATGGCCTCGGGTTCCCCCCCGCCCTCCCCCAGAACAAGAACAGCTTTAGGAGTCTCTGCGGCCTATGCTGTATTTATTTTTAAAAAATTGTTTTGGGGGGTACCTGGGTGGCTCAGTTGGTTAAGCAACTGCCTTCGGCTCAGGTCATGATTCCGGAGACTGGCGATTGAGCCCCACTTCAGGTTCCCTGCTTGGTGGGAAGCCTGCTTCACCCTCTCTTATTTCCCTGCTTGTGTTCCCTCTCTTGCTGTGTTTCTCTCCTTCAAATAAATAAATAAAAAATCTTAAAAAAATTGTTTTAGTACTTAAACCTGATCTACATCTCACTAAATGATTACTGAAGATGAAGCAGCCAAGTTTTCTGACTAGCACGGATGACCATTTCCTTTGTTCCCTCTTTGGCCCTATACACCTGAACCCAGCATGCTGTTCCTTTAGGACCAGTGACTGTTTTTATTTTTTATTTATTTTTTAAAGATCTTATTTATTTATTTGACCTAGAAAAACACAGCGAGAGAACACAAGGAGGGGGAGTGAGAGAGGGAGAAGCAGGTTTCCCACTGAGCAAGGAGCCCAATGTGGGGCTCGATCCCGGGGACTCTGGGATCATGACCTGAGCCAAAGGCAGACGCTTAACTAACTGAGCCACCCAGGCACCTTCAGTGACTGTTTTTAAATGGCTAGCTGTATTTGAACAAAATGTCCGTATTTTCATCTTTATATTTAAAACATTATGAAAATGATGTCTCTGAAAAAGAAAAGAAACATTAGGGTATCTGTATCAGACCCCATCCAAATCCCAGCTACATTCAGCTCAGGACATGTTTGTGAACCATAGTTCCCATGGCAACAAGCAACATATTTTTGGCGAATGCAGCTTCTTCCTATTCTCCCAACCTCATTGTCTTCACAGTCGACACATGCAAAAGTGATTTTCTGAAGAAGCCTGTATTGTGAGAGACCCGATATCACCCTCGGAAAGAATCTCTGGATAGCAGCGGCCTGTTTCTGCTCATCGGTACAAAACACTTCTCATTTCCTCCTTTGTTGCTAGTTTCACTGAAATATTTCCTACAAAATTAGTTCTCTTTAAAAAAAAATTATTCAGTCGAAAGTGAGAGGTGAGTCACCACTTATATATATATATACATATATATATATATGTATATATATGCGTCCTGGGTTTGCTTAACAAAGCAGAGCTCTCTGGCTCTGGATATGGTTCTGTAGAATGACAATTTTATTTTTTCCAAAAAGCTCCCTCAGCAGTCTGTGAAAATGGCCTCCTGACTGAAGTAGGGGTCTGGCAAGCTGTAACCAAAACACCAGCTGTAATTGGCCTGATGGTTTTAATTCTCAGTTACTGAGACACCAGTGTCTCCCCTTGTACTCTGGGGAGAGTTGGGCAGCAGAGCCCAAGCTAGGGGGAGAAACAGAGAGAAATACACATCACAGTCGGCGTGAAGCCCCGTCAGCCAGAGTGTTCCCCCCGCACGGAGCTCGGTGGCCTGCTTTCCCATGTCTTGCTCGGGGTGGTGGCTCGGTCCCTGCACAGTGGCACAGTGCTGGCTGGGAGACCAGCCACAGCCTCCGAGGGCAAAACAAGCTTTTTTAGAGTGTGAACACTTAGCTCATATTTTCGCAAATCGCTTGGATTTGTACGTATTTTAACTTAAGCCTCTTTCTGTACTTCTGGCAAAAATGCTCCCTTTTAATGTAGGAGCGACGTGTTTATTTACCAGGAAAGTGGCCAGAGGCGGAATAATCATTCCTCACGACTCAGCGTGGTGTGCTCACCCTCTCTCCTACACACAAACGCGCTGGGAAGAGGGCAGCACCCTGGACCGAGGTTGACACACAGCCCCCAAGTTTGCGTAACTTGATGTGGTCACACAGCTATTGTGGAAAATCTGGGACTTGAGGTCAAACATCCTGACCCCAAATTACGCCTGTTTACTAAATAAGAGAATAGACTTAAAGAGTGCTGGTCTCTCCAACAGAAATCGCCAGGACATCTCATAATAGGCAAAAAGACTGAGGTTGACGTGGCTCTTAAAATGTTGCCAAAACTAAGGTTTTGGAAAGAAAAGAGAGAATATTCATGTGTGTGCGTCGTGGGCAGACATCCACCGGCCGGAGCTGCCGATGATAGCGGCGATGACCCACAGCTCCCACTTTTATGTGGCATCTCTATTTCCACCTGCCTTCCCTGTAACCGCCCAGGCAGTGTCTTGTGCAGCCCTGGGACGGCTATGGGCAAACGGGACCCACGGGTGGCTTGGTGGCTGGGAAGCTCCTCCCATACCCGGTCTATTTTCTCCGACCACCCATCGTGGCAACTCTGAGGAGTCAGTGATAATTTGCTGGGGAAGCTAAATGGGCTATTGTCAGGGTCACTCCAGAATGTTGCATGTTTACCAAGAGAAAACCTGCCCAAAGAGCGAATATGAGTGAGCTGCTGGGTTGTGACCAAGCCCCTAATGCGGACAGTGTAGCAGAGACACGTGTGCCCCACACTCAGCCTGTGGGCCACCCCTCCCTGCAGATCAGACCACCCACAGGGGTTGGCTCTCCAACTGTCTGCAACACATGCTTATTTGGGGGGAATGGATGGGGCCCATTTCCTTTACTTCTCTCAAATAATATGTACATCAAGGATCTTGCTTCTGGTTTTCAGAAAGGTATCATCCTGACAGTTCTTGAGTGGTAATGTCTCCTAGGGAGTGGAAAGAACACTTGTTAAACCAGATGACACATGCATAGTGGAGAACAGTTACAATAAATACATGGCTGTTTGTGAAGTTTGATAAAATCTGGATTCCCATAAACCCGACCTCCCACCATGGAGGACCACTGCCTTCCCAGGATCTGAATTCCCTGATCTAAGACTAGGCTTGATGTCCATTCCTGTACCTTTCCCATCCACCTGCTAACGAGAGATCAGTGGGCTGTTGAGGGCACTTGAGTGGACACAGAAAAAACTCCCAGATCAGGCGGTCAGTGGGTTCTGTGGCCCTGTGTTCGGTAATTCTGCCATAGTGACTATGACTGAGTTTTAAGCATGCCATGTAACTGAGCAACGCCCGGGTTGGCTCAGCAAACGGATGTGGTGCCCGCACTCCAACAAACAAGCGGGGGTGTCAAGTGATCACACAAGCTTGGCCACAAGTTCCTGTGCCCAGAACACGTTCCAGTCCTCAGCCGTCCATGCACACAGAGGTCATCAACTGTGCCGCACCATGGATTATGTACATGCTGTGGCCAACAATGTGTCCCCCCACATGGTGGCTGGGCTACTGCAGGATGAGCCATGATGTCCTAGAGGATGCCCAGATAGGCGCTGTCCCCAAACACACAGGAGATGTCTTAAGTGATCCGTTTTCAAGGCAAACTCCCGTGAGAGCTCATGGAACACAAGCCTAGAGAATCTTCTGGAGGACACGTGAGCTCGCTCCTGCAGTTCGCCTTTATCGGTTGGTTTCCAACACACCACAAGAAGAGAATATGGCCAGCTAAGCAAGTCCCGACGTGTGCAATCAGACTTCTTCCCACGAACCCGTGACTCAATTCGAAGACAAAGGGCTTCCGGGTCATGGAGACCCAGCTTATTGTGGCCTCCTGTGGGGCCATGAAAGGTGGGTGGAAAGGCCAGGACTGGCCCACAGCCCTTGGGATCTTCCACCAGTTTCTGCACAGGTGCTCACCGTTCCGACTGAAATGCCTCTGCCATCTTTCCCTATATACCCGACCTCAGCCAGCGGACCCGATGACTCAGGGTCCCAACACAGAATGGGACCAGTCAACTCCCACTGAACGCAGCTTAACCAAAACAGACTTTGAGGAGAATTAAATGTGTTCCCTGGGCTCATAGGCCAGGCATTTATTTCCCAAAATTCACAGCATGCCAAATACAACAGATGTAGAAATGAACAGCTTTGTAGAAGTGCTTTCGATGTGAAAATTTCAAATGTGTTTTTACTCTTAATAAAAAAAAGCCCCTTACTTTTCAGAAACAAAAATAAAGAGATCATTTCATAAATTCAGCGGCTAGCACAATTTACACTGTATCCCTTGACCTCCACCCTCCATGCCGGTACTTTGAAGAGAATATGTGCCATGAATCTTTATGGGACAATTATAAATAAACACTTGGACAAAACTGCAGTTTCTTTGATTGGACTAATCTCCTGAATCTAACTCTTTAAATTAAGTTGGTGTCTCATCCGCTACATCTTCTTTAAAGCACTCAGCATTTGTTGAATGCAAAAGCACTTTCTCAGACTAAGTCTGCCAGCTGCATCTGTGGAGAAAGGGGAATCAATGAGGAAATTTTAAATGCTACAATCTTGATCTTGGCAACTGGCCTTCACAAATTGTCTACTCCAGTGGAATATGGAGGGGAAAAAAAGTGGAATGAGAAACACCTGTTTCCATAATGAGGATGTGGTGGAAAGAGCCCCCCATGATCCCGCTGCCGTGTACCAGCCCCCATGAGGACTGACTGTCATGGTGACTGGCCAGCGTGGCATGCCATGCCAGCTGCGGACTTGGAGCTCGATGATGCAGCAAACTGGGCTGCAGGAAAGATGATAAGCTAGATTTTCACCAACTGTAAGGAAGAAAGAGGAGCGAGTGACTGATCTTGAGAGGGGGAGCAGGGACTGAAAATGCATGCTGCCACCAGGCTGGAGGCCATGCTCAGCTCCCACTGCCCTCATGTGGGCAGCACGGTCACCCAGCGGCCAACTCAGCCCTTTGCCTTTTCAGGGCGACATGGCAGTTCTGGCCTCCGAGAGTCTGGGTGTTGGGGGCTCTCCCCGCCACAGCACGGCTCCCTTTCCCACTCCTACCGTCCCTCCGTGCTCCAAGGCAGAACTGCCTACCTGGACATGGGGTAGGCATGAATAAATAAATAATGTAAATAAATAAGTTATCAATGAATAAATAAAGTAAAACTCTTCCTGTACTAATTGCTGGCATGAAATATAGTGATTTTCAGCCTTTAAAAAATTCCCCAAAAATCTAAATTTGGGCTTAAACACAATGACTCTCATCCTGTGTCAGACTGACTCCAGATGTACTTTTTATTAATAGTCTGTGATGCCTCCAAGAGCACCTCCCTTCCGTGATTTACACACCAGTAGCAAGGATTTGCTGGGAACTGTGGTAATAGCTACCTTGGCTCAGTTCTGGGGCTTGTAGGTTTGCGTCTAGATTTCTGTACAAGTATTTTTTGCTCCCTGTGGTGGTGGTGGTGGGGAGCTGCCCTGGCTTCATGCTGTGGAGGGACCAGGCTGGCCGAGCTCCCAAGGGGGCAACCCCGGTAGATGGGACGAGAGAGAAGCACTGGCCACTCTTGGTCATTCCTCACGTTGCTTTTTAAAAATTGTTTGGATGCCATAGTTTAAAGCTGTTTCTGCATGGAAACAAACTGATAAGAAAAATCCTTCAAATGGTTAACTTTAGTTTTTCTTTAACCAGGATGGGAGGCGGATCCTCCACGTTTCTTGCCCTTACAGAACGGTCATGTGCTGAGACCCACGGTCCAATGCTCATGTTAGGCTCCAGGTCCTGAGGCTGGGAGGCTTTCGGGGTTTGTGGGAGGCACTGGCCACCAAGCATATGGGCCCAGTGGTTCTAGACATTGGTGACCCCAGGCTCCTCCCACCAGAAGACCTCCCAGCATGTTCAGAGCGCTCGGTCTTCTATGGTTCAACCCAAACTGGTTTTTCAGGAAACATCCGCACAACCTCCTTGTGTTCAAGAAAGCACACATGTGTTCACAGCATGCAGCGTTCCTTGGTAAAATGTAACAAAGCCTCCCCAAATTTAAACCGTATTGTGATTTTACACTTTCTAGCAGGGACAATGTCTAATGCTTATTTAAAATCCAAATTAAAATCCCATCAAAGGAATCACAGATCAGTGATGACCCAAAGGGATTAAAATCTTTTTGCCCAGAATGTCCTCTTCCAAGTGTGCTCTGAGACCTATTCAGGAGTCATAAAATGACCCTCCGAGGCGAACGCTACACGGCCGTTCACTTTCCTACACTGTTACATAACCATGCTTGTTAAACAGGGATCGTATTTTCGCACAGACATTGTCCCTCCATCCCTCCACCTTCTATTTGTTCTCATTCTGCCGTGGTCTGATGCACAGCTGAGAACCATCTAGAAGAGCACAGAGAATACAGCAAAATCGTGTTTGGACACAGCAAGCAGAAACAAGCCTAAGCGAACTGGTGCGTGGCTTGCTGATCAAGGTAGCACTATTCCCGCGTGAACTTCATGCTCGCAGACAGACCAGAACCCATGATTTCCACCACGAAAATGAAAGGGTAATTACATAATGTGATAGAGACGCTCACTATCATTACAGTGACAATCCCTGCACTTTATAAACGTAACAAGTTAACATCAGGTGCCTTAAATTTGCACCTGCTTCTATGTCCAACATATATCAGTAAAAATAAAGAAACAGATTAGTAAAATGTACTCTGAGCATATACTTTTGATCCCACAAATAATGGCCCAGGCGTTTAGGCTGAGTTAGAAGAGAAGTACATGAGTATTACATGAAGTTTTTTTTTTTTTTTTTTTTTTTTAATGAACATAAAAACACTGCTGCTGTAAAGGAAGGGCCCCCCTAGGGGGCAGGGGCTGCCTGTTTTCTCTCTATGGTGGGCGAGATGCTTCCAGACTTAAGGGGTTGGGAGAAGCTCATCAGGAGGAGGAAGGGGCTTCGCTCTAATTTGGCCTCTGAGGTGTGTCAGCTGCATAGCCGTCCATGCCAATGGGCAGGTTTTAAGCTACTAGGTTCTGCTGCATGTTTCTCCCCCCCTCTCTAGGGGTGCAGCGGGTTGCCTTTAGGAACTGTGTTTTAGTAAGTTGTTCTTGTAAAAGCATCTCACAAAAGGGCAGTATTCGTTATCACGGAGTGATTTTCAGCTTGCAAGTTCCCAATAAATCAATCCAGCCTCTCATTCCATGGACATTCCCTCAGGACCCCAGGTCCAGCCCCTCTCCAGTACTCCCCCAAGCCCTGCAATCACAGCAATGACTCCAACCCTGTCAGGGAGCCCTGAGCGCACAGTGGGTGAGCATGGGTCAACAAGGGGGGGAGGTGTCAGGCTGGCTCAGGAGCTGCCTCAGGAAGGGAGTCTGTGCCTGGCACTGGGGGAGGGGAGTATGCATGCAGCCCCAGCACCTCTGTGCCTCCTGCTGTTTACAAACCTTTGCTCTGATGCATTTCCTGTATCAGACCAGCTGTTCTTTTTTTTATTGTTTATTTAAATTCAATTTAATTAACATAAACTGTATTATTAGTTTCAGACGTCGAATTCGGTGATGCCAACCATCTTTTCGTTCTTGAGATAAACCTTACTTGGTCAAGAGTAATTACCATATTAAAATTAAGACTATTCATATGTGTGGAATATACATACCTCTTTTTATTATGTACCTATAGTTTTCTCACATTGGGCTGTTTTCCATCTGTGATTATGAATAAAACTAACCTACAATTTTCTTTCCTTGTGCTGCCTTGGCCCGTTTTGGTACCAAAAAAAAAATACAATTCATAATACTGGCCAACTTTGCATTTTTTTGTACTCTTCTGAAACATTGGCTTTAAGTTTTCCTTCCTTTTCTATTTATAATGTTCTTCATCTCTGTCCTCCTCTTTCTCTGCTTCTCTTAGTCTAAGAAAACTGGAGGTTCAATTGCTTTTTATTATGCATTTATTTAGTGGTAATTGGCTTATTTGATTTCGCAATTTATTCTTCAGCCAATTTTATTTTTTTAGTTGTACTTTTTATTTAGATTATAAATTTATTATCATGAAATTGCTCACTGCATTTTTCTTATTATTCTTGAATTTTTTTTAAAGATTTTATTTATTTATTTGACAGAGAGAGAGCGAGAAGGACAGTGAGAGAGGGAACAGAAGCAGGGGGTGTGGGAGAGGGAGAAGCAGGCTTCCCGAGGAGCAGGGAGCCCTATGTGATGTGGGGCTCGATCCCAGGATGCTGGGATCATGACCAGAGCCAAAGGCAGATGCTTTAGAGCTGAGCCACACAGGCACACCTCTTGATCAATTTCGATAGAGGTTTTTTCCTACTTTCAAGGAATCAGCCATATCTGCTTCCCATTTTGATTTTTTCTTTTATCTTGATCATTTTTCCTCTCCATTGAGTGCACTCCTTTTTCTAGCTCGTTTTTCTCCTTTATTTAACTCATTTACTTTCCATTATCATTATTTTTTCAAGAAATGCATCTATGGATTTTTAAAATTACAATCTAAGTATCACTTTGAGTTCTACTCCTACAAATACTGATATTACTTCATTTGATGTTATTTACTCCAAATATTTTATGATGTTCATTGTGGGATCATTAAGTCATGAATTACAGAGACTATTTCCTTTTGGCATCTGATTGTTTCTACACAGACAGATATGCTTGCTCATGTTGTGGCTTCTAATTTAATCGCATAATGTTTAAAGCAAGTACTTTCATCATATTTCTTCTTTAACATTTTGTGGTTAGGTTTTGTAAATGTTTCATGTGTGCTTGAAGATGTTTATTAAATATTTGTTGATGCCTAGTTATATTACACTTGTCACTGTGTTTCAAATAATTTATATCTTCATTATGGTGTTTCTTGTTTTTGCTTTCTTTTTCTTTTGGTCAGCTGGAGTTATCTGTTTCTAGAAAAAATTTTATATATATATATTTAAATATTTTATTATTTATTTGAGAGAGAAAGCTAGAGAGAGAGCATGAGTGGAGGAGAGGGTCAGAGGGAGGAGCAGAATCCTTGCTGAGCAGGGAACCTGAGGAGGGACTTGATCCTAGGACCCCAGGATCATGACCTGCACTGAAAGCAGATGCTTCACTGAGTTACCTTAGGCACTCTATTTGTAGAAAATACATAAAATCTACTATGAATGCACATTTGTCAATTTCTTTTTTCTTGCTTATATATAAATTTTTGCAATATTTCAAGTTTAATGAAAGGTTGAGGTTTTGGATATCTGGCACTATTATTAATTTACTAGAAGTAATTTTTTACCTAGACATGAAGGTTTGGATGGTTACTTGTCTTCAGTATGTGGGAGTGCTAAGTTGTCCATCTTGCAGGAGCCTGTTGCGGGTCTGAGCCTCATGCCTGGGAGGCCAAGTCTCCACCAGACTGTAGGCGTTTCTTGTGGCTGTGGACAGTCTTGAGTGTGCCTGGAGTCTGTCCAGGCAACCACTGTAGGCTTGTCTGGTGAAGGACGGCATCTCTGGGGGTTTCCAGCCGCCATTCTCTGGCTACTGCTTCCTTGTCATTTCTGGCAATCTTTTTTTTTTTTTAGTTTAATGTGTTATGTTCTATTAATTTATTAATTTAATATAATATTCATAACAATATTACGTAGTAAATCTTTTAACATCAGAAAGCATTTTTTTTTTTTTTTTTGTTCCAAGATTCTGGCAATCTTTTCTTCTGGAATTCCTGCTCCACGAGTATTGGGTCTCAAAATGTCTCCAGCTAGATCTCAATCCCTCATCTGTCCTTTGAATTTCTCTGTTTCTTGGCTCCTTTCTGATCACTAATCCAGAATTCCCTTTCCAGATAAGTTGAGCATATCCAGTCTGGAGTTTATCATGCTTCATGCATTGTTTTGAGTTCCAAGAACTGTATTTTCAAAGTTTTTGGTTTCTCACTTTCATTAATCTCTGTTCTTGATTCCTATTTTCTTTTCCCTCATCATTTAGATGGATTGGTATTATTCTTCTTTCTTTTATTGCGGTGTGGCTTTCCCCAGATGTATTTTAAAACCATCTCACGTTCCAAGACTCATCTGGGAACACTACATTGAAAACTGATGGTGACTAACATAACACAATAAAAAAATAAGATAAAACCATCCTGCAGTGAATTCCTCTTCTGGTTGGTAAGTCTGCCTCCCCCTTCCCAGTCCCGGGGCTCCAGGGACTTTCTCCTGGGAACTTCTACACTGTGGCGAATGGGAGCTGATGGCTTGAGTACACCCATACCGGGTACTCCGCTCAGAGGCCAGGCATCCGTGACTCAGTTGCTCAGGACAGGCACTGTGTCTTGCTTCTCCATCTGTTCTCTCTAGATTTTGGGCACCGGACCTCATCTGGCCCCTTGGCCCATATCCATGTTGCCTCCCAGGCCCGGAACTTCTGGCTGAGTCCAACTGCTTGGGGTCTGCGCTCTTGGGAGTCCCACGGTGGCCTCGTCCCTCACAGTTAGTGCACGGAGGGTTTATATTTCCTGGAGACGCTTATCCTAATTCACTAGTCCACACACCCTGATACAGGGCGGGAACCCCAGCTTGCCCTCTGGGCAGCCCCAGGTGTCCAGATGATACCTGAGGTGAAAAAAGACTCCTCTTCGGGCACCAGCAGAGGCTGCCAGCTTCTCACGGAACAACCATGCATCAACGACTTCCTGGGTGCCTGCAAGGACGTGCCTACTCCCCAGAGTCGCTACATTCAAGGAGGACCACCCCCCTACGTGGTGGCCCCAGCAGAAGCTTCTCCTAACTCCATTTACCAGCCAGGATCACAGGTTCCAACATTGCCTAGAAGCCCAGTTAGCAGTTATCCTTATCAGGTTTCTAGGAGGCAACAGCTAGACAATTCCCATGAAGCCGTCCTCAGCTACCAGGGGACATCCTCTATGGACCAGGCACGTCTACGCCATCCACATTCTCTAACATATACAGGCGTATGAGCTTCTGCCCAAGTCGGTTCAAAAACTGATTCATGATGTTACTGCGTCTGAAACTATGAGGTTACAGATAATTTATGTTACATTGGTCAGTGTCAAGATGCAATGAAAAAAATAAGTATCTTTCAAATGCTGTAAATGTTGTATATGTTTACTAGGGAAAACAGTCTGAATATTCCTCAAAAAATCAGAACTAGAATGACCACATGATCTAGCAATCTTATTTCTGGGTGTATATTCAAAGGAAATGAAAACACGATCTCTAAGAGAGATCTGCACCCCCCAGGGCACCTTGAGGACCTTCTGTGGAGTGAAATAAGCCAGACAGAGAAAGACAAATGCTCACAGTCTCACTCATATGTGGAATCAACGAAGGTCAAGCTCATGCCCAGGGAAAGAGCTGCCAGGGGCGGGGGCTGGGGGTTCAGGGGATGTTGTGTAAAGTATGGACTTGCAGCTAGGGGCAAGGAAGTCCTGGGCGCTAGCAGCCGGCACGGTTATGGCCAGCAACATGTCTTGGAAACTTCTACATGGCTAGAGGACTAGTCTCCATGGTCCCCAGCACATAGGCATGATAGAGCCGTTAGCTGACAGTGTGGCAGTAATCCCCTGACACATCGGTATGTCCTGCCAGCACAGTCACACCTTCAACAGACGTTTCCATTTGTGAAGTGTTGTACAAGTTTATAAGAACTGAACATCTGGGGCACCTGGGTGGCTCAGTTGGTTAAGCGACTGCCTTCGGCTCAGGTCATGATCCCGGAGACCCGGGATCGAGTCCCATATCGGGCTCCCTGCTCGGCAGGAAGCCTGTTTCTCCCTCTCTCAGTCCCCCTGCTTGTGTTCCCTCTCTGGCTGTGTTTCTCTCTGTCAAATAAATAAAATCTTAAAAAAAAAAAAAAAGGAACTGAACATCTAAGTATTTTCCCAATTGTGGTAAACTACACACCACATGAAAGTCACGGTCTCACCCACTTCCAAGGCTCGAGTCAGCGGCATCAAGTACCTTCAAGCTACTATGAGACCATCACAAACATCATTTCCAGAACTTTCCGTCTTCCCACACCGAAGCTCTGTCTGCGTCAGCCACTCACCACACCCTCTGCCCAGCCCGCGGCATGCGCCATCTATTGCATCCTCCTGGGATTCCTGTGAGTGGGACCACACGGGGCTTGTCTTTTCACACATGGCTTCCTTCCATCAACACGACATCGGTGAGGTCTATCCACGCTGCGGCATGTGTCAGAATGTCCTTCCTTGTTGAAGTGTGTTAGTATTTCCTCGTGTGGATACAAAGCATGGAATATTTTAATTCTCCTTACTTCCCTTGGAAACCACAAGCATCCTTTATCCCAGACTGTCCGTATGCTATGACTGAAGGAAAACAAACTAAGTGGCTAATAAGGCCTCAAACAGTAGGATGTAGTCAATACATATGTTTCAGGGAAATCTGCTGTGTCCTGTACATTAGGAATTAGAAAGTAGAAACGAACTGGCCTCGCTCAGCTTTAACATACTCCTTACCTCCATCAGATGATCAGCCTGTGAAGAGCTAAATGCCTAGAAGTCTCTAAACTTGATCAAGAGGGGAATATTTATGGCTGCCAAGTGCTTCGTCTCAGGGGTTTCGGGGCCCCGGTCACCCTCCTGGACACGGATGCTGTCCAGCCGCCACCTTAAGTAAATGGTTAAACGGGAAACACTCAGCCTACTTGGCTGCTTCACTTGTTTAGCTATTGTGTTTGTTGAACTCGTGGGACTCATGGAGTTTACAGTGAGAGCACAGCTATCTCCCAGCACTTCTGGATCATCTCAGACTAGTCTGAATACAGGATAGACTTGCCTTCCTCACATTCCACTCTGGATGATGATCACCCACTGGCAGGTCTAATTTTTACAGAGATTATTTTAGGATTAATGATCGAAGCTGCAACAACAGGGCTACTTGCTCGGGCCACTAGCACCCCCACTTCTCCCTGCCCCCATGCTCTATCTCCCAGCGTTTCCTACACACGCTGCCAATAAAGCATCATGCTAGGCGGTTAGCCCACGTGGCAATGCCTCCGAGAGATCGACAGGGACAGGCTGGTGCCCACCTCAGCTATGGTTGGAATCATGAGCAGCCAGCTCAGGGTTGGCACCTGGAGACTGTTTTGGAGCCTGGACATGGCAGTGCCCCAAGGTGGAGAAGCCGTGAGTGGCTGATGGCAGGTGCATGGGCACAGGGGTGGCGGAAAATACAGCTCCACCCTCCCCAGCCCCGCCGGGGCGCCCCCACACCACTCCCACCCAGGAGCGCTATCCCACGTGCGGATGTGCTGGGGAGAGAAGTGACAGAATCAGCCCCCGGAGGTTTATGAGCTCCACATGCCTGTTCACCTCGAAACGTTAAAGCTCCATGGCTCAAACTTAACAATACATGCCGAACCACCCACCCACCACGGCTGCACCCGCTGCTTACTGCCTCATCCATGGTTCTGGAAACAGATCCCCCTCCCCAAAAGACAGCCTGAATCTCCCTTGTTGGGGTCAACCAGACATCTCCCCTTCTCCTGTGTCTCAAACTATCGTGAGGAGCGTCATGTGCTCCAACAAGCTGCGATGTCACCATAGCTGCGCACACTTAGGGGGATCGACCCTCCAGCCACACAGGAATAAGGCAATTCCAGGCTGTCCCGAGAGGACTGGCTCACCCTCCCCTAGCGGGGGCCACGGCCAAGCCGTCCACACCCTTCAGTACACACACATGTATGAGCCTTCACTGAAGCTGTGACAAAGACCACATGTCCTCTCAGCTTCTCCATGACTGTACTATTCCACATTCAAACAGGCTCTTATCTTAATAAATAAAATACAAATAAAATACAAAACAGTACATTTAGCTGGCATTACCAGGAAATGGGAGAGCCCTCAAAAGGAGCCTTACCATATGAATAAAGCAAATACTTTGAATCAAGAAATAAAAAAAATGCCGAATTCAGAATCTTTGAGTCTATAGCAAGTACTCAAAAAGAGAGAAAGAGAAAATAAAGGAACTTTCTCCACAGTCAGAAGTTTGCTGGAAAATCTAGAAGAGATGGTTCTGTTAGAAAACCACCGTTTTCCAAAACCAGCATCCTAACTGAAGCAGGCAAGGTGCTGTGTGAACACAGAGCAGAGGGGAGCCACGTGGGGTTACACGTCGCCCTGAAGAGGATTTGCTCACTGCAAATGGGGAAATCCACTATTATGGCGGGGAGCCCAGGCACTCAGCACTCAGCATTTACTCCCTTAGCTTTTCTAATATTTGAACTCTTTAGTCTTTCCCCAACTGACAACAGAATATAATACCCCCCTGCCCCTGACCAGTTCTGGGCACTTGCAGCCTTCTTGAGTTCCTGGACACCTAATGGACACTTACTGTATACCCCACAATATATGGGTGCTGCGGCCAACACCTGCCGTCTCTCTAGCCACAGGTGAGCCAGACCTGCAAGGCTCTTTCACACCTGTGTACTCCCCTCCACCACCCACCCCTTTCTTCCCAAAGGCAGCCTTTTTCAAACACTTCTCTGCTTTCACAGAATCAAGAAGAAATCAAGACAAAGATTTGTGTTAAGTCTATAAAGACAGAACTGGGGTTTCTCTGGAATTACCTGATCCACACTCTTTCAGACGTCACTGCCCTTCTTCCTAAATCCTCACAACCTGTGTTGCTGAAGTAAGAGTGTGGAGGTCTGCGTGCTGCAAAGACCCACGCACCAGAACGTAACTGTTGACAGAACCCACGTCTTTCCCATTTTGAAAAACAGAATGGCATCTCCCGCCCCAGGTCTCCTGGCTTCTTTTCTACTTTTTTAGAACTTCCCGAGAATGACACCAGTGCCTTAGTGATCACACACACGCAGGTGCTGTCACATCCCTGGGACAGAGATCCCCTGAGAGTGAAAATTTAAGCTGACTGAGTGCCCTTCTGTTCTGGCCCATCGCAGACTTCATTTCTCTCCACACATATGTGGCCCACCCTTTTTGTCGGAAGATCCCTCTTCTTGACAGAGAGAGTGGATTCCAAGAGATTTCAAGAGAGGAGCCTTCTCTTTGCCTCTGCAAGAGCAGCAGACCCGAACCTCTCTGTCCTCTCATGTCCGATTTCACCAAGTCGGCCAAGGGTCACAGTGGCGCCTAATCTTTGCACACTGCTATGGGTCCAGCCTTTCTGGTCTTAGGATTAGGGGAGCGGTGGGTCTGCCCAAAGTTCCCCTCCATGAAAGAAAACGGGCCCAGGTGGTGATGTCTAGCACTGACGACGATTTCTAGTGAAGTCGCGGGGGGGGGGGTTGCGAATGAGGGCTGTGGCCACAGGACCGTGTGTATCCACATGACTCCTCCAGTTGTCTCCACCTGTGATTCTGACCTTAAACCCTGGGAAGGAAGGGACACAGGAAAAGCAACAAGAGCCATGTTCCATCATACTTCGGCAGGCTGGGAAATGACCTCAGTCAGGAGCACAGCATGGTTCTGGCGCACGGGGCCTCCACGGGCAGCCAGGGTCACCCACACCCACCCGAGGGCAGAACAGCAGCCTCTCCCCCTCCCCACCAGCTTCAACAGACGCTGCTCTTGGGGGCTGTGGGGCGATCCGGCTCCTGGAACTGCAGGAAGCCTGCTGCCTAGAGACGACCTGTCTCCCCTGCCAGGTGACCTGGAGACATTAGGAAAGCCCATCAGACCTCAGCTATACCATCTGCAAAATGGGGAAAGGATCCTCCTCACCCTGCCAGGTGCTGAGGATGAGATGGAATAAGGAATGTGGGGTTCAGGGAGTGTTGGCCATGATGACTGCTCATGTTTTGACACGCTCTTTTATATATATACTAAATATATATGCTTGTTTCTTGGTCACCATGAATTCCAATTCTGGCTTTTTGCAACCTTTAGTCTCCTGGGTCTGTGGCAATACAATTCTCATCACAGCCCAGCTGTAACGAGTGTGACTCTCCTCCCGCGGACCTGTTGTGGCATCAAAGGAAGACAGAGTCTCAGAGAAAGCAGACTCTCTCTTGTAAGCTTTGTGGGCCTGTGACTAATATTCACATGTCCTTGTTCTGGGAGTCTCAGAACTTGATGCTGATTGACAAACTTTACTCAAAACACAGCCTGCATGATATATATGCATATTTTTCTGTTTAATAAGCACTGGATAAAAAGCCTCAAAGATGAGTGAATGGCAGGATGCATCATCAGATTATCATGGACATCATCTCGTGGCACAGATGAGCTGAGCTCCATGTTGGAGCCGTCGTCCCGGGAAGAGGAACCAGGTTCCATCTATGAACCACGACCTACAAACATCTCAGGTGCGTAGTGGACGTTTCACCACTTTCTACATGTTGGTATTTGGAGGAGTTAAATTCTCTCAGTGACTTCTGAGCTGGAGAGATTAGGAGACATCTCTGCCTCCCAGAGTACGGGGCTTCAGTGGGGACAGATGTGGCAGGGACTCATTAACTACACTAACAAGGAACCAACGCAGGGGAGCATGAGGTGTTTGGGAAACATGGAGAGATAGGATGGTTGTTTGGGCAGGAAGAAGTGCAGCTGGAATGACAGATTAAGCCCAGAAAGTGCGGGGTTTGGGGTTTGAGATGAAGGTACCATTAAATAGAGAACAAAATTTTTTTTTTTTTTAATTTAGGATGTACTGCAGATGTCTTCAATGCTTTTGAGTAGGGAAGTGATTTGCATGAAGTTGTAGTTCAGGAAATTTTACATAGGATGAATCGGAGTGGGAAGAAATCAAAGTGGGGAGATGATTGGGGATGCTAGCCCGGGGATGGAGGGGAGAAGATGAACTTAAAAAGGCTAACAGAAACTGATTTTTTTTTTCCTCACATTCATTACCTATAAGACTATGAAAGGAGACTGAACTCGTTGGATTTGGGATCTGACATGGAGAAGGACCATCTGGCTGTGTGACTGGAAAAATAATTACTTTCCTAAAACATGCCACATTTCAGAATTAAGTCCATTCACTGGAGTTTTTTCAATGACCTGAGAAGGTTTTAACATTCTCAGGTTTTAGTTCTCAGGTTTTAGGCCATTTAAAGGGAGGTGATGTAACTATTTTAGACCATGGAACTTAAGGAATGACTTAGTCCTACACACTGGATAAGGGTTTCGTCGGTGTTCCGTAGTGGGGACCGCTGTACAATAATTCTTTCTGGCCAACCAATATCAAGGTTTCTGCAAACACGTTCCAAGCGGAATACGATGCATGTGGCTGCCCGCCTGCAGAGTTTTCCGTGGTCGGTGAAGCGGGAGTTAGCGCCTTTCTGCGAGTGAGGCCATCTGATCCCGCACTGCCCGCGCCCAGAGGTCACCTGGAGATGCGGGCCCTCTTCCCGCACATGATGTTCCCAGACATTTCAGTCTGCGCTTCAGGACCAAGGAGCAGGGGTGCAGCTGTGTTTTGAACATGGAATGTTCTGTGAGAGCAAAGGCTGCTGCTGTTCCCGCTGGTGGGCAGTGGGCCTCCAAGCTCTTGCTGGGAAGGACAAGGCCGTGACCATGAGCTACGTCGGCTGGGCACAGGCAGTTTCTCTGAGATCATTCCAGGGTCCCAGGCTTCTGTTCAGAGGCCTCTCTGGGTCTCTCTGTATGGACACTTGCCAAGTGGACATGGTGGGAGGCCACCCCACTGAGGGAGAAGAGGTGAGCCAGCCAGTCAACACCAGTCCTACTCTGAATTTCCTGCCTCCTCTTCTCCTGGCTCCCTCTTGTTGCCTTCTGTCCTTCCTTCTGTCTCCATGCATTCCCACCTACGGTTGGTCTACTGCACTGACCTGGGCAAGGGGACCAAGTACTCAGCCTTCATAGTAGAAGGACAGAGGACTGAAGTTAGAGACGGGTTTTGCTTGTCCCCAGGCCCGAGATGCCCACACTGGCACAAAATCTGTAAGACTGCTTGCTTCATTCAGCCTGTTGTAGAAACCAAGAGAACAAAGGTCTTCAGACCTCGCGCACTGAGCAGATGGCAGGTGCGAAACAAACGCATCCCTCCCCCACTCCCGGTGCCTTTCCTCAGCTGAGTGCAGGGGCATGAGAAGGGGGTGTGGACAAGAGCCTCTGTGGCATAAACCACACGCATCTCTCCAACAGCAGTCCCAACAACCACAGCCCCTGGGGTCTGACAGCATCAGACACAGGGCACTCTAACCCAGGAAACCTATTACGTCTTAGAACAAGAGCACATGCTTTGTAACTCCACAGGCATTTCCATCAACAGGTCTTACAACTGGTGGATTTCTGCTCACATGTGGCAGCAAATCCCTGAGGAGAGACAGGATATACAGAACACCCAGCACTGCCTATTTGCAGAACAAAACCTGACCACCAGAGATGCGTACTGTGTGTGGAGGTTGGACCAGGAGGCTGCCCCGGGTTTACTTCATCTTCACTTGGTCGGCTGCCTGACAGACACTTGGCTTGACTGTAGCGCTCTTTGTCTCTCTGTTTTCAGAGCAGAGGCGGCAGCAGGAGGCCAGCTTTTTGGCTGTGGGAGGATCACTCGGTGTTGCTGGAGCTCCATCTCCTCCTCCACAAAACACCGCTAACAGAATCCGACCCTGTAAGCTCAGGGGAGGACCGTGGCTGTGAGGACACTGCATCCCACAGATGTGGGGCATGGTGCGTAATTGCCCATGCCCTGATGCTTCCTGAAACCTCACGGATGCTGAAGCGTGCACTGAGCATGGACTTCTGATGTTCCATTTGTCGCTGGAGATCAGTTTCCATGGAGGTCATGATAAGAAGCTAGGAAATGTCATGCTCTGCTCGGTCCAGTGAGTAACCACTGTGCATGAACTACGGCGTGGGAGAATCATCTGGGAACAATGCAGCTAATGTTCAAAGAGAGCATTTGAAATAATTTGGGAAGAGCTAAGAGTCCCTCTGGCTTCTATTCTGCACAGTCCACTCTATTTCGACCACCGAAAGAAACATCTCAAAATTTTTTAAAAAAAGATTTTATTTATTGAGGGCACGAATTGCATGGAGCACTGGGTGTGTGGCATAAACAATGAATCTGGGAACACTGAAAAAATAAAATAAATTATTTTTAAAAAGATTAATTTATTTATTTGACAGAGAAAAACATAGCTAGAGAGGGAACACAAGCAGGGGGAGTGAGAGAGGGAGAAGCAGGCTTCCTGCTGATGTGGGGCTCAATCCCAGGACTCCAGGATCATGACCTCAGCTGAAGGCAGATGCTTAATGACTGAGCCACTCAGACACCCCTCAAATGCTTTTGAAGTTATTTTTATGTTGAACCTTCCCCACCCTTGCAGGGCAACCATTTCAGTCTCAGTGAGCAATTACCTGACAGCCATCCACTCTCTTCCTTTACTCTTGGCTCACCTTCTCAACACAAGCCCGCTCCTCTGAGCTGCTTCTCCACAGATAGCTCTCTCCAACCTTGAACAGTTTAGTTTCTTTCTCTGACCGGCACTAACTGACTTCACAGAGCCTCGCAAGAACATCTTTTCCCAAGAGACTACGACACCAGGTTTTCTTTCCATAGTGCCCATACTTAGCTGAGTCTTCTGGTCACTCACCTGCTTTAAATCCCAGCACCCTCTTGGTTGGTATCTTCAGGGAATAGCTTTTTGTGACTTAAAGTTCTTGTTGGACAGAATGTGACAAACAAGAACTCATCGTTAGTCAGTATACAGTTGCTGCTGCTCGTCTGCAGCTCCCCACGGAGCCCCCTGGACGCACTCATGCAGCCTCGTGAGAGTCACACACAGTCTGCTCTTGTCAGGGTGCAAGACGAGCTCTCCCGTGTGGGGCACACTGGGGTGCCTTCCTAACCGCAGAGGGTTTATAAAAGATAGTGAATCAGGTCACTGATGACCAAGGATTTGAGTCCCTGTCATATCATTTCTCCACCCAGAGAAGGACTTTGAAACATTTCATATTTCCTGCCTTTAAGACAATATTTTTTCTGTGATAAATATTTTTTTCATTTTTATCACAACTGTACTTGACAGATTTAGTGGGAAGTAGTCAACAGCACGTTTGAGCATCTAAATAAAATATTCATAGTGATTTTTGCTGGTCCTTAAATTTATTTGAGTCTTCCTGGAAAAATCTGTTTCCATGCTATTTCGGCATTGAAACTACATTTCCCTTCTTCTGGTAGGTTAGATCCATTTAAAGTACAATGAATAGCCATTCCTGCCCATATCTTTCTCCACCCGTTTAGCCATTCTTCCTTCCTTATGGTTCTTTTTATTTGCTTTCTTATTGAAAATTGCTATTAATGAGTAGATAACAGCAGAGGTACTGAGGGAGGAGAAGGAAAACAAGAGCAATAAGCCACGCCATTACTTTGACAAAGCCATGGCCCAGGGGAGAAGACAGAGGGGTGAACAGAACACAACATCATAGATGCTCAAATCAAAATTTGCAAGAACATTGAGGGCCGAGGAAGGAAGCAACCAACTGCACAGGAATAGCAAGTGCATTCCAGAATGGCAAGTATGAGTTCGGTGTTGGGGAGAGGGAATTCAGGGGGATGGAAAAAGCACAAAGTTCCATGTGCTTGAGACACGTGTACCATGTGGAGGGCTCTGTGATGCAGCAAAGGTGGATTAGAGCCTTCAATTTAGGGTTTCTTCCTGGGGGTCCAAAGGACTCCAAAGGACTCCAAAGTTATAGGTGCAAACTCATTCGGTCTTCACAAAGAGTACTTAACATCAGCATTTCCCAGACTGGGGCACCGAGGCAGAGAGAGGCAGAGGGACTGACCAACAGCTCACAGCTGCAGAGACTGTCCAGGAGGTGCGATGCCCACCCAGACCCTTCTCTCTACAGGTCAGGGAGCAGCCCTGGAGGCTTTAAGTCAGAATTACAGGATCTGACGAACATACCAGCAATGCAAAATGCAATAGACTGAGAGCCAGGGACATGGGTGAGGTTCCCAGAATCCTCCAGAACGTCCACATCTACCAAAGACTGAAGAGGAAAAGTCAACCAAGGAAGGAGGGTTAAGACACACAGCAATGGATGTGGCTTGAAGAGGAATTCAGAACAAGGTCTGGGCAGCAGAGTGGGGAGTGGGAGGCTGGACAGGAGGCAGAGCAGGGGGGTGGAAGTGGGCACAGGTGAGGGGAGGAGGCAGGGAGCCCCAGCCATCCTGACAGCTGGGTGCAGGAACAAAACAAGCAGGTTCACAGAGGAGACACCTCGCTGGGACGTGGACCCTCAATGTGCCACAGGCAAGCCCTGTCCCCCACAAGCAGTCTGCAGGTCTTTCAGAGCAGGGGTGTGGCCATGACTAGACGCGAGTAGCCCAGAGGTGGATGCGCACAGAGCACATCGCTGCTCTGTCGATACAGACCAGCAGGGGCATGAGCCCATCTAAGGTTAAGAGGCAGAGTCCATCAGGAGGAACTACCTTGAAGCCTTCTGTAAAACTCAATTCTAAGAAAGTTGGTGAAAATAATTGTGGCAGTTACTTAAATGAAAGTAGAAGCAGCTTCATGAGCTTGTGATACGTGTTCTGTGGGTGTCACTGGAGGTGAGCTGGTGGCTAGAAGCAGGGGGGCAGGCAGAGTGGCTGTACCTGCTGAGGATGCTGAGGACCTTGCCAGCCCTCCCCAGGCCAGCTAACACAGCAACACGGCCACAGCAAGCAGAGGGACGGCCTTGTGTTAGGGCCTGCCCAGATGAGCGCCTCAGCAGGCCTTGTTTCTGATCTCACTGGAATGTGAAATCACATGGAAGTTGACAACCCCATGCTGGAGCACCTTCATGTGCCTGAGATGCACCTTCAGACTGAGAAAGGAAGAATGCCGGCTCCTCGACACAACAGGTTTAAGCCTTCTAATTGCTGGACGGGTAAAACTGCATACATCCATGTGTGGTGACAATCCTATCATGGAGGAAAGCCCCATCCTCACCACCTGTAAGTTCCCTTAAGGATCGCCATCCCACGAGGACCCCATGACCTGATGAGAACCACCAATGCCCTCATTTTCACACCAGGTCCCCAGACCAGTGGGGAGAATGGATGGGGACAGCATGTTCCTGGCACATGGAGGGAAGCCAGGAGCATGGGATTTGCTTTTCACTGGAAGAGATCATGGATATGTTCCCAAAGGTGAGTGGAAGCATCAGGAGCTCTTAAGAGGGAAGGAAACATCCTGACTACCCAGAGGGGAGAGCCAGCTTTGAAAACGGCAGGAAAGGAAGTGGAAACTGTGTTGGATGGGGAAGCAGAGTCTGTAGGAACATGAGGCTTCCTGGATGAAAACCTCACCTGTTGGCTCTGGAAGGAAAGGGTGAATTAGAAACTGGCTGGATTAGAACAGAGACCAGCCATTCTCAGGGGGAGGACTTCCTTCTCCAGGGAACATGTGGCTATATCGCACAGTGGACTGTCATGATGCATATCCTGGGGTGGAAGACAGGCAGGACAGCCTTCCCCCCCAGCACAGAACTATCTGGCCCAACATGTCAGTGCAAGCATGGCTGCAAAACCGTGAAGGAGACCAGTGTGCCTGTGCTTGGCAGATGTGTCCAATGACAGCTGTACGAGGTGATTCTGAGCAGCCCCAGTGCCTTCCTGAAGTCATTGTTCCATATTTGTAACAAGACCAATCTGTGTTTTGGGGAAACAGTTGTGGGAAAAGAGCCTCATTTCACAAACATGCAAGGCCCACTCTGATGCATGGTTGTGTCCACTCGGGTCGAGTCATACCAGGGACGCCCGGGGGGCCCAAGCACACTCGTGCTCCGTGCAGGCAGGGAACGGCTCAGCAGCTGGCTCATCACGGAGCCCACACCCAGCACAGCTGCTAATTGCCGCGTCTCCAGAGGTGCCGAGAGAACCTCACTGTTGACTAGCCGGCCTGTGTGACTCTCAATTGGTTTCCACACAAGATCACAACTAAATGCAAACTTAATATGAAAATAATCAGTCAGTTTTAGGCCCTTTCGGACAGGAACTCTTTGCTTTCAGTCTGTCACACCCTTGCATGTGGCTGGATAATGATGCTGGAAGAAGGCCCAGGCGGGGATGGGGTGGGGGTGGGGGGGTCTGGATTCCCACTACATGCCAGCAGGAGCACTGAGCACTGTGAGTTTGCAGGAGGGTGGCAAAACCCTCCTCCTGAAGACAGGGGTGAAGAGCAGTCCCCGAAGACTTGTGTCTGACTGACGACAGCTGCTTTCAAGTCCTCGTGCCCTCCCCCCCCCACACCCAGGTCGCCCAGTCAGCAAGTCAGGTGTCCCGCTGGGGGCCAGGCGTCCTGGCCTGGGCTCAGGAGACTTCTTTTCCAGGGCTCTGCTCAGCTCTTGAACACTCACAGGCCCCAGCAAGATGACAGGTATCACTCCTTATGCTCTCAGACCTACCATCGTTTTTCCCCTGGAAGATTTCACAGTGGAGCAATCTGTTAGCTTCTCCCAGGCACCCACAGCAGTGCCGGCCCCTCCCTGCTCCTTCAAGGTGGACACCTGATGGCAAGGAGGGATGGGCAGACATGAAGAGCTGGTAATGCAACCACTTTCTCCACTGAATAAAATCACATTATTTCCAAACAAGAACAACTGACTTGAGAAGGGTCTTCATTTAAGTCTAGAGAAGGAAACTCTCAAACTAACATGAGCTCCTGAAATAACGAAGTAAAAGGAAGGCTAGAGACACACCAGTGGACTCCCTCCCCCAGAGGCCATTTCTGAATTCATCACCCTCCCTCCTACGTAGCTTCTCACCTAGACCTCACGGTGTGGCCCCAGATCTGCGTGTGCTGTGTGTTGGACAAGTTCTGACTGCCAGAAATGCTAGGGTCAAGACCGGCAAGATAGCTGTTGTCCTCCTTGCCCTTCCTTCTCTGTGGCTTTGGGACTCACTCCATGCCTTCATTTGTACTCTCCCCTGGGATTCTAGATGAGACATACATCTCTGCTTGTGGGTAAACTGCCCCATACCTCTAGACTCCTACTACCCTCAAAGCCATTCCACAGTGGATGCAATGCCTCAGCTTTTTCTCAGGCAACTCCTTCCCTCTATGCCCACAACTGCCAATGTGGTCCCACAGCCCAGCTGGGAAATGCAGAGCCCACAGCCTGGGGTTCATAGTCCTGGACACACAGGTCCCCTGGACACTTCTGAGTTCAGTCCCACACAAGCAGGTCCCATGGACGTGTCTAAGCTCATCTCTCCTAGTTTCCTAACACCAACACTCCGAATTCAGTCCCAGATAAGCACATCCCATGGACATGTCTGAGCTCATCTCTCCTAGTTTCCTAACACCAACACTCCGAATTCAGTCCCAGATAAGCACATCCCATGGACATGTCTGAGCTCATCTCTCCTAGTTTCCCAACACAAACACTCCAGTCTAGTCAACAGAAATTCTCTTTATCCTCAGATGTACCTGCCCTAAAAGTTCTTCCTACTCTTGGAATATCTTCCTTTTTATCCTGACTATGTTTAATCCAACTCACTTCTCAAGGTCTGGTTGATATGGATCTGCCGGTGCTGCTCCAAACAACCCCAGTCTGCAGTGACTGGTTCCCTGGGTCCTCTCTGAGACACTTCCTGCCAGTCCGCCCACCTTGGATCCTACCACTTAGCCACCCTTAAATCTGTCCCCTAGGTCATGGCTGTGCTGACCATTTCTGAGGGCAGGGATGCTATCTTGGATTTCTCTCTCTCCCACACAGAACAGCACGTTACACCCCCGATGGGCTCAGTCTGTTGCTGATAGCTTTGGATAACAGGTTTATAAAAGGGGTTAGGGCTTAACCCTGCCTCTTCTCTTCTGATGCAGAGCCCCTGGCCAAGTGCCAGTGACCCCAATCTCCACATCCAGACAAGAGCCCTGGGATGTGGAGGCTGGTCACTGAGAGGAGGTGAAAGGGTGGGCAAGAACAAAATTACAGAGTAGAGACCCAGTTCTCACGGCTGGCAAGGGGCCGAGGGGGTCCTGGTGCCCACACGGAGTTCAGACAAATAATAATTTTGTAATTGCTGTGCAGGATGCAGAGATCCCAGAATAAGCGGTGGGGTCAGAGGTGGGCCCCCAAATAACCCCCCACCCCCAATGCTCCAAGTTCACACCCAGCTGCCTTCCTCATAAGCATCCACAAAAAGAGATGTGTTTGGTCCAGCGAAAAGCTTAAGAACAAAGAAAAACACAATTATTCTAATAAACAGAGAGAGATTATGCACAGGAGTTGGATAAAGGAAACGAGACACTGTCACAGCACACTGGTGACGGAGCATCTTCTGTACCTGCCACCGGAGCCTGGGTGACATGCTCACTTCTGGTTGCGGCCAACGTTACCGCTTATTGCAGAGATCATCCCAGGTGCAATTGGCTTACGACCCAATAGCCCACCTATTGATTTTTGACTAGCTTTTCCCTTAAGCTACATAGCCCACAAAGGGTGCCCGAGCCCATCCACGGGTAGAAGTGGCTCCTTGCTCCTTCCTGCTTTGAAACATTTTAAGGCAAAATCGGTCTGGATTTGCTCTGTGCTTAGAGCCTTACTGTGAAGGTATTAATGAGGGCTCTCTATCCCTTCCATGAGTTGGTGCCCGATTCCCTGAGCTCCATCCCTCCCCACCTGTGTACAGAGTGGGTTAGCTTCTTTTGGGGATTACAGTCAGGGCTCTTCATCTCCAGAAAATGATGCCACCTAGAGGGTAGACCTGCTTTTAGCTCCCAGGGGGTACCCCACTCTGCTTTGTAACGGCACACCCCTTGGTACTCTACTCTTAACTAAAGGCAGGCTGAGAAAGCTGGAGTCCAAGGAGAATGTTCTGGTGGACAAGCTGCTCTTGCTTTCTGATGTATCTACTCCTCAGGTCTTAGGTTCAGAAAATGAAGCCACTCAACATTTCCTCTCTTGGCTGTTGAGCACAGCTTGGATAAAAACCAGTGAACCGTGAAGCCTGGAGTCACTAGTGACCCAAGCTCTGAGCCCTGGCTGTCCTTCACGCTGTGTCCCTGCCCATCTGTGTCCCACCCAGCCACCCAGCCTCTCACATGCTGTAACTCCAATTGGTTACCTCATCCTCCCACAGTCTTCATTCTGTGGGTCCTTCTGACTTCACTGGGGTCTTGGCACACCTCCCTTCCCCCTCATCAGCCACTTATGCCCCCTCTTCTGCTGCATCCCGTCTGGAAGGAAGCCACTGCTCCATCATTCTTCCTCCAGGTCCGGCCTCATTTCTTCCCCTTTCCAATAAAAATGTTCACGTTCTTTTCCCATCATGAAGAAAATATCTTCCATTCACCCTTACTTTGTGTTCCTACAAGAGTTCTCACCTACCACGCACCCCAACTTCCCACAGCCCAACACCGCAAAACCACGGACACCTGGCCCCAGGAGTTCCTCTGTCATCTGTACCCTGGTGGCCTCCCCTCGACAGTTCTGCATGTTGCTGAGCCCTAGACCCGCATGCACAGAGGTTTGCAGCACCTTTCTGCTTGGATGTGTCTGAATCAGCTCAAAGGTGCCCTAAAATTCAACACGCCCTACATTGATATCAGCGACCCCTCAACAAGCTTGCTCCCCCATGCCCTCGGTTCTTGCTGCAGTGAAAGGTCAGACCCTCCTGCCAGGTGCCCAACAAAAACCTGGCACCATTCCCCACCCCCATTCTTGTGCCATTTCCAGCCTGTCCCCAAGGAACTCAGGCCGAAAACCAGTACCTGACTTTCTCCCCTTTCTTCTATACTTCCGACATTCAACCAGATAGTTAATCTTTAGAAACTCTGGTAAAAGGTACTACTGCACCATTAAGTGCATAGTTCAGTGCTATTAACTATCACAACTGATTTCAGAACTTTTCATCTCCCCAAACTGAAGTACTGTACCCAATAAATCAGATATCCAATATTGACTTTCTAATGCCTTCCAGATATTTTGAGCCTATACCCTTTGATCTATTCCCAGGGCCACTGCCAAGGTCCAGGTGTTCCCACTCTTCAAATTTATTTCATTTTTTTCTAATTAAAGATTTCATCTTTATGATATTTTTTATGCATAAGCTTTGACAGAAACCAAATACCAAAGGCCTATCAGAATGTCTGCAACCCTAGGTCCTGCCCCTCTCCCCATTCTGAAAACCCCTTCCAAAGGTAGCCACATTCAACTCTCCCAGTTGTCTTCCTTAATATTATTCTCCTTATTGCTAGTGACCATGATTAGACCTCTATGTTGGGATAGGAAATTTGAGCTTTGAGCTACAGCTGCAATACTTATTATACCTAGTTCTCGCTTTTCCACCTTTATGACTTTATAACATTTGCTAAAATCAGTATTTAGTATAAATGTTATTTCTAGGTGAATACTGTTCTAAGAAAACTTGCAAAATAAGATAATATTATATTTCCTTTTGTTAACTTTTTACTTTCTCTGGAGTTATTAATTACTTTACTTTTAATGTCTCCAGCTTCTAGGTTCCTATTATTAACACAGCCCAAAATTCTTAACGTAATCATAGTATTTCTTTCTGTGCATATGGTCACACCAATCCAAAAGTCTACCAGTTGTTCTTTCTTTCTGTAGATCCCACCCTTCTGCTCCCCCACATCAGATTCCTTCACTGTCCTGAGTATCACCCTTGCTCTGGCCTGTTTTGAATTCTGTTTCCAGGGTCCCCAGACCTGTCTGTTCATTGCTTTCCTGTCCCATTTTGGATCATCATGTTCTCTGATTCTTCCTGAGCACCTGTATAATGGAAGAGAAACTATGGAAGCTTCCATGGCTGAGGTTTTTACTCTGCTCTTAGGCTGGGCAGGTAGTTGTTCTGGGCATAGAACTCTGGACTCAATTTCATCTTCCTCAGAGCCTGGCAGGTAACCACATGTTCTTCCAGCCCTCAGTGTCGTCCCTGAGGAGCATGTTGCCATTTGGGGTATTGACGTGTCTTTTCTTGCTGTAACCCTATGGCCTCTTCCATTTATGCCCAGTGTACAGAAATCTCTTGGTGGTGTGATCTCTATTTCTTCTTGTTGTTCAGGAAAGCTGATATGCCACTTAAATCTGGAAACCTATTTTGGGTCTGGAACTATTTCTAGAATTTTCTTTTCTAGTGTGGGGGTGATTTCCTGCTCTGTTTTCTCCACTACCTTTCAAGAACTTTCCAGTCCTATGTTGGAGTTTCTGGAAAGACACTGTAAACACGTTATTTTTTTATTTTTTGATTATTTGTCTTTTCCTACTTTTCAGGTATTTATCTTTCAATTTTACCTTCCAAATGTCATGTAGATTAAACCATATTTTTTGTGACTGCATGTTTAATTTGCAGGAAATCTTGCATATTCATTGAATATTTATCTTTAATAGCATCCTGTTCATGCTAGGGAATTTTTTCACCTCTCCAACATGGCTTGTTAGTTTTGCTTTGCAATTTCCTTCTGCTACTCCAGATGATTTAAGTGTGTGTTTCAGTCTCTCTCTGTTTGTTAGAGGCTTTTCTCAAATGCATGGTGAGCACTACAAGCTGATGACAGTAAGCGCTGAGAGCCACATGACACTGAGCACTCAGAACTTTCCCTGGGAATGCTCGCTTGCCTGTGGCTTTGCAGCCAGTCAGTGAAGGCATCCCTCCAGCCCCAGCTGGGAATGGAAAGGCATCAGGTGGTTCTACACCAGGAGAAGAGGCCCAGGGGAGGTCCTGGCTCACAGTACAGCCTTTCTCCTAGTTGTCATTGTTATCCTGGAACACTTGGTCCCCACTTCTGTGCTTGTGTACAGAAAAACCTGGCTCTCAGGCAGACTCTCCAGCGCTGCCGACCAGGCAGGGCCTCCCTTGATTCCTGGGTGGGCGGGGATGAGGGGTCCAGCTGCTCCTTGCAGATGTCACCATCCTCATGGCTGCCTGCTGTTCCATTCTGGAGGCTTTCTAGGGAAAAGCCCTCCCTGGTGCACATCCATGCTTCTTGTCCATTTCCCTCTGCTGGCTTAGCAACGCTCCTGTATACCCATGCTGGCTAATTCCCACTGATTCTCTTCCCTTCTCCATGGACGGACCAGGGGTTCATGTGTGTAAGAAAGGCACACATCTGGCAGGAAAGGGGCTGGTGTTGCATCCTCCTTGCATGCCTCCACATCACTCCCAGCCAGACTAATTTTCTCAGCAGTCTAGTTAAAATGCAAGTCCTCTCTGGGCACCTGGGTGGCTCACTGGGTTAAAGACTCTGCCTCTGGCTCAGGTCATGATCTCAGGGTCCTGGGATAGAGACCTGCATTGGGTTCTCGGCTCAGCGGGGAGCCTGCTTCCTTCTCTCTCTCTGCCTGCCTCTCTGCCTACTTGTGATCTCTCTCTCTCTCTCTCTGTGTCAAATAAGTAAATAAAATATTTTAAAAAAATGCAAGTCCTCTAAAAACTATCCCATGTTCAGGATATACCAGAACTTCCCTCTCTTCAGGCCCCATGTTCTGCTCCACACACAATGAACATGGACACCACTCCCCAACCCCAAGTTCAGTAGCCGCTTGTTCTCGTCCTTCCTTCCTGGGCTTCCTTCCTCTCAGTGCCCCTTTGTGAGCAGCTGTCTCCTGTTTGCCCTTCATAAGCAGCTTGACTGTCTCCTCCTGGGAAACCTTCCCTCCCCCCCCCCCCCCCCCCCCCCCCCCCCCCCCCCCCCCCGTCCAGGAAATCCCTGTCTGTGTCCCTCACCAAAGACACACATTTCTCTCCCATTTCCCTAAGCCCTTCAAGAGGCCCTTGCTCTTAGACAAGCAGGTAGGGAGAGCCTTTCTCATCTGGCACTTACACTTTCTACCATGGTGGCCAATGCAAAAAGCCTCACTAGATGGTTTTGAATGAATTTTTCAGTTACTGTTGGCTCATTCCCGATTTAATCCCACTGAGAAGACCTCCTGAAAAACTGCTCTTGGGGAGTTGGTTTGGATGCTCTGCTCTTGCTGGAGATTGAGGGGAGGGGCTGCAAGAATACTCCCACAAAATCAGCTGCTGTGTTTATGCTAAAAACAGGTGAAGGAGGTTTCTGATAACACAACACTGTATCTTTTACAGAATTCTACATCAGAAATTTCCTTATGCCTGAGAGTCAAGGCAAGCTTGGCTTCCACTGAAGAACTGGCATGTTCATGATGATATCGGACTGTAAACAATCTGTAACTAAGGGTGGATTCTCTTCTGTGCCCTGATGGCCTGGAAGCCAAGAATCAATGACTGGACAGTTGTTACAGCTGGTTAAAACTCTCATGTCCTATCCCCATGCCCACCACCTTTCTGTGCCACTCCCAATTCTATCCTATGTAGTGTATTATTCTCATTTTTTCCTGTAGAAGTATGTGACCCCCATTCTTGCTCTATGCTCCCTCAAGTGGTTTGTGTGATGAGGCAAATGGGAGGTATATAAAAATACTGTGTGTCCCTGACAGCTAGCGGCTGAAGTCCTCTCCATCAGTGTGATGGTGCTGGGGGGAGGGTCTCTGGGAGGGGAGCGTGGGCTCTGTGCCAGGATTCGTGTCCTTGTAAGAAGAATCCTCAGAGCTCTCTCCCCTCCACTTGAGGACACGTGAGGAGATGCCCCGTCCATGAGCCAGGAAGAGCCCGCACCAGACGCCGGGTCTAGCAACACCTTGGTTTAGGACTTCCAGACAGTGGGAGACAAAGGCCTTCTGCTTGCCCTGGTCTCTGGTGTCCTGTTACAGCCCCTGAGCCAGTGAGAACACCAATGGAGCAAAGGTGAAGACAAGAGCATCTAAAAAGCCGGGTGGTGAAGGGAAGGCACCTGGGAAAGCAGGTGACAGCAAAGTGAGGGTAGGAGAGCACCCGGGAAAGCAGGGTGACGGCACAGCAAGGGTAGGGGAGCACCCGGGAAAGCGGGATGATGGCAAAGCAAGGGTAGACAGCTGGCAGCCGAGTCCAGCCTTTGCAACCAGTCTGGGGCGGAGGCAGGCAGGGGCCTCCAATGCTGAGCCTGAGGGGACTGCAGCCTCTGTCTGGGGCAGGCTCTCACACACTGGGCTGATGCCTGTCAGAGATTCCTCCTAGGGTCCAATGCTTCCAGACTTGAAGGTAAAACAGCAAAGCAAAAACACATTTCAAACCTCACTGTCCGCAAGGACAGGGCTGTGCACACTGCTTCCCCCAGGTGCGGGGGCGGGGGGTGGGACAGCGAGCCTGCACAGTCCTCGTGGGTGGCAAGGGCAGGGGAGGGTGGGGCTGACAAGGACTGTACCCAGCCTGGCCATCCCTACTCCTTCCCAAAACAAGACTCAGAAAAGGTCACTGCACCTCCTGACGTTCACGCACCCTTAGGTTATGGTGGTCACAGTCCTGTGTCCCTTTCTACAAATACAGCCTCCAATGCTAACTTCATGAAGCCAATCTACTACTTTTACTAATTAATACTTGAATCAGAGTACTTACTTTCCCAATACCTGAAAGAGCTGGCGAATAAAGGAAAGCGCTTTACACTGGGTCCACACAGTGCATTACAACCCCCCAGACCCTGGATCTCGAGACAGGGTGTGTGTGTGCTGCCAGCATCCTGGGCGTGTCTCATCTGAGGGGAAGAGAGTATGAGCAGGACCACAGCCTCCTGTCCTTTGGAAGGTGCTGCCAGACGCAGCCGCCACCAATGGGCTCTGTCATACGTGAAGAATAATAAATAGATTTATGAGTTTACTCAGCTGGGAAATGCCTGCTGCGAACTGGCAGTGGTCATCCAACGGGAGCAGAATTCCTCTTTCCTGCCACTGTGGAGTCAGTGTGGGCAGGATGCGGCCTTCCAGACATGGGGAGGCTCTCAGCACTGCTGGAGACAGAGAACCTGGAGGGCAGGACCCCACCCAGGACCCCAGCCACGGGACTGCAGGTGCACACGGAGGCCGACAGAGCAGCCTCAGAGCCACTCACTGAGCAGCTGTGCTCTTCCTACAGCAAGAGCTGGCAGGAGAACCGTCCCCCCAGGCTGGAAGCATCCTGGCCTCAGAGCCCTGAACTGCTCCACCCCTCCAGCTCCCCCGTCTGTAAGACACAGGGCACCCATGTTGCACACCGTTCTGTGGGCTCTCCCCGTAGCCCCCGGGGTTCTGCCGTCAAAGTGCGGGTAGGGCTGTTCACCTTATTGGGTCTGACGGCCTCTCACAGTGGGAGGAGCAGCCCCACTTTTGTTAAAGGAAAGCATCTAGTGATATTTATGGTAATGAAATTTGATGTAAAATTATTTAATTTCCTCTGCATAATCAAACCTCCCCGATACCAAACCTGAGGAAGACTATGTGAGCCTGGGGCCCAGGGTGCAGAAAGGTGACCACAGGTGGGGGCCCAGGGGCCAGGGCCTCACCCAGGGCACTCCCGGGCCCGCCGCCTCCGCCCACGGCCCTTGGGGGAGGGGAAGACCTGCAGCCCAAGGCGGGGCAGACACACACACACACACACACACACACACACACACACACACACACACACGGGACACAGTGGTGGTGGGATGGGGGGAGCCGTCCCAGGCCCTGCTAATTTTCCAAAAAATGCTTTTTTCCATAGTTGAGAGTTTGCTTTCATTAATACCCTTCTAAGAATGTTTTATGTATATATAGATGTTTAGATTGAACAAAAATGACACAGCATACATTGTTTTATCAGACCAATTAACATAATTTCATGGCTGTAATTTCTTAATGATTAGTCTCCCTCATCTTTCCACACACACAGGCGCACACACACACACACACACACACACACACATATTCCAGACATGCATCTATCTGTATTTGTTTCTTCTTTTTGCAAGACTCCATAAATATATACTTGAAGATTCCTATGTTTTTCACTACTCTAAGTGTTGGAGTTCAGAGGGGAATAAGAAATGTACATTTTACATTTCCTCATCATAAATTAGAAGTGGGATTCCTATACCTCAAGGTTTATACTCATTTTAAATTGCCAAACTAACCTATAGAAATATTTTATACACATAATATATATAAACATGTAACATACATGAAAATAAAATGATATAATAGAAAGAGCTATAAAACTATTTATATTACTCATACATTAACATCAGTGAAAGCCCACTTTCCTGCATCTCTGCTAACACTGGCTACTGTTAATCTTTGCCGCTTTAACAGGACAACAATGGAATCCCGTTGGAATGTGCACGGATAGTGTGTAATTAGTGGGGAAAGTCACTGCGTTTGGCCGTGGGCTCCTACTCCCAGTCTGTACTTAGCCATTCTTCATTTTTATACAATAACTTATAAAGCTTATTAGGTTAAGAATACTGGGTCTTTCTCAGTATCTGCTAGTGAGTCTCCTATTTTAATTTGCTTTTAAGTCTAATGTTGACAAAGAACGATTTACTTCAGAGAGTCTCATGAAATCAGACACAATAGGCTTTGCTCCTCCTGCTGTCTTTCTCTTCCGCAATCATCCCCCATACGGCCTAACTGGTTCTGAATGATACAAACGTGTCCCCAAAACTACCTTCTGTAACTCTTATGGCTCTACTTTCTTACATTTAAATTTTGAGACCCCCTGGGATTCCATTGAGGGAGGAATCCAGTTACTTTCTCCCCAAATAGCTATCCCTCTGTTCCATGAGGCCACAGTCACCACATCAGTGGAATGGAAACCAAAGTTTTCACAGTCGTGCTGGGTCACAAGGGCTGGGAGGGCCACACCAAAATGCCACGGAACGCAGCCACCTCTGTGACCTCCAGAAGTGACTCAGAGCAGTGGGTGAGTACGTGTTTGTGAGACTCTCCTACATGACACTTGAGTGCACATTGCATGTAATTACATGATGGGGGAAAGGTATAGCCCACCATACCAAGGAGAACCTTGTTTATAATGTGTCTTCCATGCAGGATTATCTTAGCAATTCTGTGGATTGGTCTTATGCATGGAGCTGTGTTTTCCCACTGCTTCTTTCTGTCTGTAACGGTAATTGAAATGCTTCTGGGGTAATGTACGATCTCACTGCATGATTTCTGAAGAGGTGGTTGCCATGCGGCCAATGGGTCGCTGAATTGACGCTGTAGCTGGGGGCCCCCAGCCCATGTGCGGCCATCACCATGCGTGCCTTCACAGACATACCACCACTGGAAATGCCAGGAGATAGCCCTCAGAGATTTCAGGACTCGTTTACAGACGTCTGTCCACGTTCACGTGCAGGTGGCTTACTGAGCTACTTCAATGATCCATGTGTTTGGCAAGGTCAGGGATATAAGAATGAGAGAAGGAGACAATGGTCCTGCCCCAAGGAGTCCCCAGAGCTTGGGTGGTGCTCAGGAGAACTCCCAGAGGGGAGCTCGTTTCCCCAGAAAGGACGCTTCACCCAGCAGCAGGGCCAGGAGGAAGGGAGCCCATGGGCTGCACCCTCCACAGAGCTAGATGCTGAGTCCAGCTGGCTCCTCTGCACACCCCCTGCACACAGTTCTGTCGCTGCGGTGGGGCTCCTTCTTGCAAGGGCTGTGCCTCCCCTCCCTCCCCTCCCTCACTAGAAAATAAATGCTCTTCTCCATCTCTCTGTGTCCCTGCCCAGTGAAGACCTGGTTTGTAATAGTCATAGTGGTTACAATTCATAACAGTCACAGTGGTTACAATTTGTAGCAGTCACAGTAATTACAATTACCATGGAAAGGGAAGAGCAAGAAAAACAACTCTTCTGTGCTCTACCAGTCTGGATGAAGGCAGGAACGAACGAATGAACGAACCAACGACGCAGGTCAGCTGAGCAGACATGGGACCTGGATGTCACGCTGGGCACGTTTCTGTGTATGAACTCCAGATGTTCATGTGTATGAACTTTAGATGTTCATGTCCATTTGAGTCCAGAAGATCAGAAGCTCAATTGTGTGAAGAGTTTCTAGGATGGGTGTGGTGTGCCCTTTGCTTAGGACACAGTCCCAGCTGGTGTCTTCTGGATAAGGTCCCCCCTCAGAACCCTAGTGCTCACTGTCACCAGGATTGGACGGGCTGCAGGGAATGTCTTACCCGCGGACCAAAGACCAGAGCCCCTGCTGGGGGGTCCCAGCACCTCCTTCCTGAGCTGGGACACTGAGGCAGGCCTTGCGGCTGAGGCCGGTGCACTCTGATGACATCCACAGAGCCCCCTGGAGCATAGCCGCCCTGCCCCCACCTGGGAGGCTGGAGCTACCCTCGTGGTGGCAGACAGGGGCTGTCTGTGCAAGGAGGCAGCCACGTGGAGCAGAATCTTGGTTCTATATTATAACTAGGAAATAGCAAAGTCCTGATCTTCTGAATCCGTGTCTCCCGAGGGGCCTATGTGCCATCACCTCCTGACCTGGGTCTCTCGGAGGACGCAGCCTCTGCCGAGGGGGTAGTGTTAAGAGTGGTCGCAGCTCTAGCAGCAAAGATCTTCCTGTTCACGGCCTGCACACCTGCAGACATTGCTCTGGGCCGAGGTCGTGGCATCAGGGACCCTCCCTCGCTGTCCATGGTGCTGCTCCCCGTGCTTGGGCAGCCTCTTCCTGGGAAGGCCCCTCTATGTCACCTATGGGCTCGACCTGCTGAGTATTGAAGGGTCCTCATGGCAGGCTGTTTGGAGGGTCCATAGCCCCAGAGCTGGCTGGGGTCTGAGAGCCAGAGCCTGTACGGGACCAGCACACTAACAGGTCTTTGATGCCGAAAACGTCCTGCAGGGATCCATAACAAAGCTTGGCTTTCCTGCGTGGTCTCAGGGCTTGTGACATAATTCACATTCCCTTTATGGTGAACTCTGTCTCATTTGAAAAACACAGACTCCGAATTTAGGGGAAAGGGGCTCAATTCTGCAATCCAGCAGGGGCATGTTAAGATTCACCTTCTCTGGAGCGTGGTAATGAGGTTCACGGACCCAAGGAAAGGGTCCCAGCAGCTACACTGGGCTCAGATCCCCCTCCGTGAAATAAAATATCACCTGAGAAGAAAATGCCCAGCTCAGTGCCTGGCATATGGAGAGCAAATTCACAGGCTGGGGCTTTATTTAGCATTTCAGTCCTTAAACCAATCCAGGTGACCCAGCTATTGAATTTGGTAGCTGAGAACCCTGCCATAGATCTGACCATCTGATCATCACCTCATACCAGGATGTTTTCATAACATAAAGTAAAACTAATGAAGGTAAACAAGATGGGTGATTACAGGCTCATCCACAGTCAGAGACAAATGCAGAGTTCACATCTCTGGTGCCCCAACCAGTGCACGGTTCTCTGCCAGTTACAGGACGGAAAGAATGTGTAATGCTCAGAAAGGCGGCAGCAATGACTCCTTCCCAGATGGTTGTCAATGACTAGGTAAGAGCATATGGAAATATTCACCATTCCCTCATTTTCAGAATGACTTCTGTAGCTTCTGCCCAGTTGTCCTGGAAGGGGGAAGGGCCGGTGTTGGCCCGAGCATGGTGGTCGGCCTTCTGACAAGGACAGCTGTGTCCACTGAAGCTGTTAAACATGAGTAGGCCGGGAGGGACACATCCCAGGACAGGAGCAGGGTAGGTGGCAGCCCGGGAGAGAGGGTCAGCCTGGCTGATGGTCCCCTCATCACCCCCAGCCTCACTTTAAATCTCAGCCTGCATCTCACAATCTGTTGGGTGGTGATGAGGGGAAGTAGCTAACCTTCCCACTGGGATCATTTTTTCCAGAGAAGGCTCTCTACGCCAACCCCTTTTGCACAGCGATCTGTCCATGTTCAACATAGTCTCGGTGTGTCTTTTACATACCGATGGCTGTCCTCTCCAGAAAAGGGAGATGCCCCACACTGAAGCCCCTTCCTTGAAGGGGCTATAATCTGCATAGAGAAGGCAGGTAGAAGGCATGGTGGTGAGTTGGGATGTGCCGATTGCATCTGAATAGATTCTTAATTACAAGAACATTGTTTAGGACCACTCACACATAGAGTGAGTCAGATCTGGGCAGAGACAGCAGGTGTGGTCCTCTCGCTCCTGAAATCACATCTTAGTCCGCCCAAGCTGCTGTACCAGATCCGCAGACCGAGTGGCTTAGAGGCAGCAGACACTCACTGCTCACAGCTCTGGAGGCTGGGAGTCTGAGATCAGGTACCATGATGCTGTCCTCTGGGCTGCCACTGTGTCCCCACATGATGGCTGGCAGAGGCAGGAAGTAAGCCTCTGGAGACTTGTGCATGGCCCCCTCCCATCACAAGGGCTCCCTCCTCTTTCCCCATCTAAACCCGGTCACTTCCTAAGGGTCCCCCGCAGGCCCATCCCACTAGGGGTTATATGCATTCTGAGGGCTCTGAAGCCTCTTAGTTCCTGCCCCATGTGCGGACGGCTAAGAGTCCTGCCTCGCTTTACCCCTCTGAGCCCCTGTGTGCTCTGTTCTGTCTGAAATAATCCTGTTTGTTCTCCTCAGGGAACCCCACCTTATTTTGAAGAGTCATCCCAAAGATCTGTTCCTCTTTTCTCTAATTTCCTATATTTTGATTTGGTATCATATACTAAACTGAAGGCATAAAGAAAAATCCCACAGAATCCAAATTACTTGTGGCAAGTCCTCTGTTGTGGAACTGGAAACACCGTCTCTCAGTGTAATTCAGGCAGATACATGACAGGCACACGGATACAGATAGATATTTAGATTAGATGTGGGTACACAGGCATGATGGAGATCAATAAGGACACAATGCTTCACGAGTCTGCACCTCTGGGAAGGAAGGGCACAGGAAAGGGCAGAGGGAAGGACAGATGAAGAGATTAAGAAATATCAAATTTAATCAAGTGCTTTTTCCCATATAGCAGCTATATTTATTCATCATCTGTTCTGCACAAAAAAATATTAAAAAGAACCACTCACCTAGAGTATTTAGGAAACAGCAAATGTGCCCAAGGCAGATGGTGACTATAATATTTTTTAATTGCAGAAATGATGGCTTGTGGACTATAACTTGCTGGAGGCCATGTGGAAGGAAGGGAAAATCAAGGCTGCAGGTGGAGTGGGGCAGGGGCTAGAGCCCTCCAGCTCTTGTGGCCCCATCACCTGGGTGGGTCCCTGCCTCCTCAGCCCTCTCCCCCCATATCTGCAGAGTCAAGAGGCTTTTCCACCAAGCCTACTCATGCCATGTCATGCAAGAAATTCTTCCTTGTTATCACCTGTTTCCTTTTAGAGCTAAGTGGTACCATCAGAAGAACATCCTGCTCTCTCACTAAGCAGGTGATTCTCTGGGGCTCAGTTTTCTCATTGAGAAAGGCAGAACATCTTACAAGTGAGTGTGACAATGCCATGATCCACAATAAAGCATTCAGAGTATAAGAAATAAAGTATAGAAAATAAATATGTTTCCCCTTCCTAAACCAGCGATAAGTTCAACACTCTAAGCACGATTCTATTCTTTCCACATGGAGCCCTGAGTTTGCCAACAGCAATGATTTATTCCCCTCAAATTTAAACATCCAATCTTACTACCATCAAATATCAGAAAACACCAAAGACTGTTAAATCCCTCCTGTCCTCAGCAAGTCACGGGAAGGGATATAAGAGTGGAGTTCAGGTGAGGAGATTTCTAGTTAGGAAGCCACAGACTCCTGGTGCATGTAAACCCCACCGTAGCCAGGCATGGCACCCACCTCAACCAGCCTGCCTTTGTTTCCTGTCTTCCTGCTGTGAGCACAGGAAATGCACTTGACTTCTGTCAAGCTGGTGACCACAGGGACAATCCCCTCTGGCATGGGCAACGCACAGAGGCCCTGCCAGCAACTCGGGGGCAGGAAGTCCTTACGCAGCACCGAGGGCCTGCAGCAAAGGGGAGCATTATGTGTATTCCTATTAGGTCCTGGTGCTGCTTCTGGGCACAGGGCAGACAGCTGGAGAAAAAGACAGCTTTTCTTTCCCTCAGGAGCTGGCAGATGTATGAGGGAGATAAGACATGCACATAAAACACTTAGAGAAATAAAATGAGACAGCGTGTAAACCCATTTTGTTTCAGATGATGACTATGGCAACAATAAAGGGAACATAAGTCGCCAACGTCAAGTGCTCGTGTCTAACAGTGTGCTGAGCATGTAAACAGACAGATTAATTTACCGAATCTCCTAACAATCCAGGGTTACTCATCCTACCCCCATTTTAAAGATGGGGAAAGTGAGGCACAAGGCATTCCAGTCAGTTGCCCGAGGCCAGGCAGCCACGGAGCGGCAGGGCTCACCCGCATCTGGCAAAGACCAGATGGACGCTGGGGTTCGGTGAGAGCAGCCTGGGAACAGACGGCCTCAGGATGGCTTCCTTCCCTGCTCCACATGACTGCCGTCGGAGCTCCTTCCACCCACAGCAACCACAGGATGGCCCGGGGCTACTTCTCCTCTTTTTAATTTACTTTTTACCATTTTCACTTGACACTGAGGGAAGTGGAATAAATATGAGGCTCATGACTCGAGTAGAGAGTTCAGTGTTACTCGGAGAGAAGGGAGATGCAGAGTTCCTCATCCCTGATCGTGTTCATTTCCATCCCAAGTGTGTGTGTGTGTAAGGGGGAAGGTCCCTAGGGAGGAGGTCAAGGCCCGATGGCGGAGCCTGCCCAGCCTGAGTGGTGGGGTGACTCACATAGCATGTTGACCGTCAGGGACCCAGGAGGACCGTTGGGGCCTCGGAAGGGACTGAGCTCTCTAGCTGGGTTCTGAGAGGCAGCCCTGAGGACAGGCTGGGGATCTGAGGGAAAGTTCAGGGTCAGTCCTGGGCAGGGCCGACCAACCACTGGAAGAGCCCAAGGCCAGCGGCTGCTCAAGGACTGTGCCCATCAGCCCAGAAATGGCCAGCAGGGCTGGACCAAGATTCGGAAAGCAAGTTGACAAATGGATGAATCCAAGGGGAGCTGGACCATGAGAGCTTTAGGGCCCCTTCATTCAAAGCATCAGAGTCTCAGGTCCTTTGTCCCATCCTCCCGCGACTGTCTTTAGCCTATGATGTGTGTGCTCCTTTCTCTCTTCTGTTTTGCTTTATTATTTCACTTGCGTCCTGTTTTCCCTGTGCTTCTCCGCTTGAGGCCAAACAGACTGGCTCTCACAGGCAGTCAGGTCTTATCCCTTCCTCTGGGCACAGGGTCCCTGTGTGTTGCCCATGACAGCAGGACGCTCAGGAGACCGGGTTAAGGGACCCAGCCTGTCCTATGCCAAGTGCACTCCTCAGAGCCGTGCAAGCTGTGGGCTGGGCCTGCGTCTCCTCACTGGCTCATGCAGCGGTCCGTGGTGGATACCTGAAGAGGCGTGGGTGGTGTTTCCCTCTGTCACTGCCCCATGACCCCTGAGGATAGGCTGGGGAAGGCTTTATTACAGAGCAGCACAGAGGCACGGGTGGGCTTGAGGGAAGGCAGGCGTCAGGCAAGATGACAGGTGCTCTGGGCAGAGACAGAGGCCTGGGGAGAAACCGCCCCCCCCCCCCGCCCTGCACCAGGACCCCAGACTTGCAGCCTCCAGGGGGTGAAGGAGGAATGTCTGAGGTACTGTGCCCCCAGCCCCTCCAACAGAGTGACACCATCCTTGGGCACTGGGTTGAGAAGCCACGTGTTAGCTTGGAGCTACTGGGGTATGATTCCATGTCACCCATGAGCCTTCCTCTCCACCACTGCCCACTGTGAGTGCCAGCGGGGACTGCTGTGCAGGCCCTTCCCTGTCCCTGGGAGGCTACGTGCCTGCGGTGCAGTGTTCGCGATGCCCCTAGGACACAGACAAGCACTGCTGTTTAAGGAATGAGGGGCTAAAACATCTGTGGAAGCCATGTTGAAGGAAAGAGCGCCTGGAGCTGGAGAGGCAATGCCGACTGTATGGAAGAACCCACTCCATGAGTGGGAATTCATTGAGATGCTGAAACAGCGCTGGGGTTCCAGGGCTGGACACATGGCTCAGACCAGCAGGCATGCTGAGCTGGAATCACGGAATATCACGTAGCACGTGCTTTATGCAGTAGGAAACGTAAAGATACTTGTGAGTTTGTGGGGAAGATCAATACCCTATTAGACCTCCATTCACCTATTTTCAATCACTGGCCCTTCTAAATTACACCCACGCTTAACACACGGGGGGCCAGAGAGGATGACGTCGTTCCCCTCTCCCTTGGTCCCTCCCAGACCGTGCCACTGGAGAGATGGCGGATTCAGGTGAGAGTGTGTGGCTGCTGCTGCCTCCTGTGTGGTCTGGGGGCTGCTGGCCCTGGTGTCCCCCCAAAACCTGCCTGAGAGACCCGCGGTGCAGCCAGAGCCTGAGGTGTGGTCTCCATACCCGCTGCAATGTGTGTGGGGAATACATCAGAATAAAACAATAAAACACTCCCAGCCACTGCCACACCCCGCAGGCCCCAGGCTGCTCCTGTTCCTGGGGGAAGAAACCACAGAGCAGGAGGACGGTCTGTGCCCCTGCCTTCTCTGCCCTCCCAGCTCAGACAGAACTTCCAGCTGGATGTTGGCCGAGGACCTTGATATTTCTGGTCAAAACTCCACATTTAATCTCAATGAGCTATAAACATTTGTAATGACAGAGCAATTGTCCCAATCACAGGGAAGAATTCATAAGTAATGGCTCATGTTTTTGTTTTAAAAGTGGCATTTCGTGAGATATTCATTAACTCTCTTTGTCACAAGACCAAGGTTTAGTAGCCCAACTTGTGAGCAACGGCTTTCTGGGCTTTTCCGGACAGGAGGAGCGGCTCTGGACGGGGACAGGGGAGTGGTGTCCCCTCCTCAATCACCCCTGCCTGCTGGCAGTGCTGTACTTGCAGGACTGCAGCTGCTGAGGGCTGGACATGGCTCTCAGAGGCTCCCATGAGGGTCAGGAGGTCATGGAGTCTCACAACACACTCACTGATTTCTGTGATTGGTTGATCTGTAAATTTTCCCAGAGAGCGACATGTTTTTAACCAATTCTTAAAGATGTTTGGGATCCAGAAGACACTCCAGGAGAGCAGTCCTTAGACTTCAAGACCTGGAAGGGACCCTCGGAATCCATGTGTCCTGCATCATGTGAGCCACTGCGACCCATGCTGACAATGACCTGCAGTGGTCAGACCCTCCACGCCATCCCACATGACCCCTGGTTTCCAAGGACACAGTTTGTCACTGCGTGGACAGGTGAGGACATCCCACAGGCAGCTGGGTTCTATGGTTGAGCGCATGTGTCAGGGGGATGGGGTGACACCCATGTCCACACAGCAATTAACCACGGAATCTCAGTGGCTCAGAGACTCAAGCCAGCCTTGTGATCTTGTGCATCTTTGGAGACGGCTTGCTGAAGCTACTCTAGGAAATGTGAGCCTCCTCTGTTTTTCAGGCTGCTGGACATTCAGGGCCCAAACCTCCTCCCTTCTTACCACCCTGGCTTCCAGCCGTTTCAGCTGCATTAAGTGGACTCCAGCTCCCCGCACACACCACTGGTCACCACCCTTGCCCTGTCCTCTGCCTGGAGTATCCCTGTCCCCCACCGTGATGGCCTACCCTCTTCACCCCTGAAGCCTCAGCTCAGATACCACCTCCTCCAGGCAGCTGTCCCTGATTTCCCTTCCGTGAGGCTCAGCTTTCCCTAGCTCCAGAGCAGCCCGGGGCTCCTTCCACCATGACTGGTGCTCGCTGAAGCCTGATGACCAGTCTCTGGACTGTGAATTCCTTGAGGACAGGACATAGGTGTCTTTCACTGTATCTCTAGCCATTGACACTGAATCCGATACACGTTAGGTATAAAATATTACATGAAGAACTAAACATGAGAATATCGACAGTTCAAGAAATGACTTTTAAGAAATGAGAAAACTTTTAAACATTGTGTGAACTTCATCAATTTGGGGAGCAGGACCTGCCGTCCAGTGTACAGGCCTGGAAGTCAGACCAGCGCATGGGTGGGCTCCAGCACACAGGCCATGTGGCTGCGGCAGAAGCCCGCTCTCATGGCCCACAAGGCCATGGCCAGGAGCAGCTACTGCTACATAGTGTCTTGACAGCGGCGGACACAAAGCTCCACCATTCCTGCCCGGGGCCCGGGACTCCTGTAGCCGACTGCTTCTCCTCCTGGGCGGTGGAGGTGAAGGGTCCGCATGTCCAGCTGAGCCCCGCACTGCATGTGTGGCCTCCTGTACTGGTCAGAGAACGTGCACCTGTCCCCTGTCTCTGGGGTCCTTTTGTGGCTCCCCCCACCCCGAGGGTGTACAGGTCTGCGGTTAACTCAGGGAGGCTGGTGAGGGGGCTGTGTCTGCAGGAGACGGGACTGATTCCGCTTGCACGGTGTATGACCACATATAGCCTTCAAGACGGATCAGCACTGCCGGCACAGAGGGCGGCCAGGGAGCAGTGTCTGCGTAGTGACACGGACTGTGTCGGGTGACCAGGCTCCTGCAGGAGCTCTGTTCACAGATGTGCCCGTTCTTCTGCACAAAGATTCGCAGTGAGCCTGGGCCACCCTCCCTGATCCACAGTGCTGTGACCACCTCTCAGGTACACAGGGCTCTGCACGGCTGTCCACGGGTTCCCTGGATCTGACGTGTGCATCCGCGGGGCCACTTGCCAGTGCCTGAACAGAGCAACAGGCCCTCCCGCCATCTAGGGAGCTCCGTGCATAGGGGCAGGGAAGGCTCTCATGCATCAGACCCATGCTGTAGTCCAGAGCAGTTGACCGAACCAGCGGTGACCTCCCCTCAGTGTGACTGACTTCCACACGGGCACCCTCTTGATCCCGACTCACTCTTCTCAGAGCCTTCCCTGGAGAACCTTGTCACTGGGAGTCCTTCTCTGCCCCTGTGATGCGGGGCTGCAGGGCTGTCTCTCTGACAGGCAGAGATGGAGGGGGAGCTGTCCAGCTCCTAGGAGGGAGGACACGGTCCACCTCCTGTAGCTATAAGCCAGTGGCAGAGGCAGACATGTCCGTACCTCTCACTCCCTTTCAGGCCATGGCCGCAGCTTTGCCCAGGGGCTTCCTCTGCACACACATAACCTCCTGAACAACTCCAGGGGGCAGCAGAGCAGTGGGGATGCAGACTAGGAACTCAGCAGCTGGTGCAAGCTCTGTGGCTGTGGTCTTCCTGCCACATCCCCCGCACGTCCATGGAGCTTCTCAGAGCCCCGCTCTTGCAGCTCAGCCTCTTTCCCTTCCTGGAGAGGAAGGCTACCGACACGCAGGCTGGCAGCCAGCCCTACCTGCAGACAGGCTGTGTGCGGCTCACACAGCGTGCTTTTTAAATGAATTACTTGCCAACACCTAAAAGTGAGAAGCCAGAGGGTCTGGCAGCACAGGGCCAACGTCTGGGTGGGGCAGCAGGTGCAGGGCTCAGGGCTGTGCCTGCTGGGGAGGGGGTCTGCTTGCCAGGCCTTTGCGGTCCCCTGCCTGCCATCCCTGTCCCCATCCCCGCAGGCCACCTGCCTGCAACATTCAGGCTGTCTCCCCCAAGTGCAAAGAGGTGGCAGCATAAAGAAAGATTTTAGAAACGAGAAGCAACAAGAGACTAGTTACATCCTTCCAAATTCCCCCCCGTAGGTAGCGGTGCAGAGGGGAGGCTGGCTGTCCTTGGTGTGATGCCTGGACTTGGGGAGAAGCCAAGAGATCTGCACCCTGCCTGAGCTGCCTGCTGTGCCCAGTGGAGTCACACACACGCCCCCTCCCACAGAACTCCAGACAAATCCTCCGGAAGCCCACCATCACCATCTGCACTCACATTCTGGGAAGCCTGAGCTTAGAGACGCTGGGAGCTTTGTCTCAGGACGTGGGGTGTAAAGGTAGGGTCAAAGCCCAGGTCACCTGCTTCCCATGCAGGATTCCCCCTGGCCGTGCAGCCTGGTCCAGGGCAAGCCAGGTCCCCCTGCCAGGAGATGCATGTGTAGCCATGGTCTGCAGCCGTGGACCGTCCCTAACACCGACCACTCAGAGAGCACAGTCTGCTTGGGGAACTTCTCCCTCATTCTTGTGAACTTCAGTGGGGACACTGAACTCGGCCCCAGAAGCAGAGTGCCAGCCTCCCGCCCTCTTCCCATGTGCACCTCCCTACTGAGCCCCATGGAGGCAGGAAGAATACGAAATCTCCAAAAAGATGAAGTAGGGGTTACCTGCCTCCATACTTGTGTGTCATGAAAGAAATTACTTCTGGAAATAACAGTGCACTTTTCATTTAAGAATTCTGTTTCTGGAGCGGACTCTGGCAGAACCCTCTGCCTTGCATCAGATTTTCTGGTCCAGGTTCATCACCAGCTGACCTGGTGCCCACTCAACGGCTTCCACAGAAAAGCTGCTTCACCCACACAGATGAACGTGACACATTGAAGAACCAAGCCAGGTGGGCCTTGGGACTGACCTCCAGTTCTGAGTATCGAGTCAAGAGCACCAGGCAAAGAAACACAAGTCAGGTAATAGCATTTTCCTGGCACAGTGAGGCCCACACAGAAGCTGGAGAAAGCCTGCTTCCATGGCAGCAGACAGGCGGCCCCCAGCGTGCAGTCATGGAATCCTGAAGATCAGGCTAAACCAACCTCTGCAGAAAGAAAAATCATCCTTAAAGGCAACATGCAGATCCCCCTTTTGTTTTCATTTTATAAATCATGAAGAAAATCTACGTCCTTTAATCTGAAGTGAAGATACTGAAAGACCACGTCGCAACCCTGGGAACCTTTGTTGGGGATGAGCTGATCCATGAATGTGGACTGAGAACTCGGCTACTGGCACCTTCAGACGTCACCCTGTTTCAGAAGTCACTTAAGGGAAGTCAGAGGCTTAGAGCCTGGCACTGGCAGGAACCATCATCAATCTTCCTTGGCGAGTCCCCAAGGGCAGTGCCCGTCACAGTCACTATAATTTTTCTATTCCATTACTACTGTTAACCTGGGTTGTGGCCCCTGGCACAGGTGACCACACCTGCTAACAGCAGGGCAGAAGAAGGGCCTCCTTCTTGTTCTCAGGGTGAGATGTTAAGTCTGCCCTTTTTCGTGTATTTGCCCACTTGCCTTGAAGACATAGCTCATGTGTCTCTGACTCATGAGAGCAGACGGGAGCCTGTGGACATCCTCGGTTGGCTGGGCGGGCTGCCATTCAGGGCTCATGGAGCAGCAGAGGGGCTCCAGCAGAAAGTAAGCCTGGAGCTAAGAGCAGTACCGGACCATTCATCTCGGACAGGGGCAGGCATGGGTCACAGAACCCAGGAACATGCACGGACCCCTAGGGAGGACAGTGGAATACCCCTGTGGTCCAGGGCCTGCCAGACTGACAGCATCTCTCTGCCCACCCCCCAAAGGAAGGAAACCAAGACTTGAGCATTTAGTGAATGATTCTGCAGAGACTTTCTAAGCAGGAGAAGGTCATCTGGGTCGCCATCCTGGCAGACCCCAGCAGACCTGGCACTCCTGGCCTTCAGGATCCCCCTGCACATACGGACAGCCTGGAGTCATGCTGGGCTCCTGGTTTCCCTTTGAAGTCTCTGCCACACCAAGCTCCCAGGATGCTGCCCAGCAGTGTCCCCCTGACCCACGAACCCCCAGCACCTCCCCTCCCACCGTCTCCTGACTTCTGTGCCTCTTGTTTCACTGAGTACAACTTCTCAGCAGCCTTTGCTGCCTGTCGTCATCCTGATCTCTCTCTAAGGATGGCCCCCAGGCCCTGTTCTTGGTCCACTAGGCTGCCATGATCTTCTTTCCTCTCCTAGCTTGTGGGATCTAGATGCCGGAGAGCTCCAGCGGCACCTCTCGGCAGGGCTCAGCCTCAGGTGCACAGCGGCCTGCAGGAAGCCTCCGCGTAGTGACAGCAGACTCCTTAGCCTGACGCGCCCGAACTTGACCCCCATTTCCCTCCAGGGCTGGCCAAGCATGGCGCCAGAAAAGGCACATGAGCTTGGTGAGGCTCCCATGTCCCTGAGTGCTCACCGCTCCCCACACCACTGTCCAGGGTCGGCCTTTGGCAAGCAGCCGAGACACCTTCTATACTCGAGCTGGGATGGCGACAGCCTCTGTCCTCCATCCCGGTAGCTGTCAGAGCCCCAGTCCCACGTGGCTATTCCCCTGAGTCTTCCCACTGTGCTCACCCTGCCCCTGCCACCTCGGCCTGATATTCACCTATTGAATCCCTCATCCCTATCACGCTACTGTCACCCACCCATTCCTTCCTCATGCTGCAACAGCTCACCTGCTGTCTGCATCCCCGCCTGGCTCCTGCTCCCTGGATGGCAGCCCCACGGGCAGGGCTGCCTGCAGCCTTCACAATGCGGTGCTAGCCCTCACAGAAGGTGCAGGGGACACACTCGCTGGGCTCTGCCATCGGACTGTGTGCATGTCTGAGCATTTGTGTGGCGGGGTGGGGGGAGTCTGCAGCCAGGCGGTGTGAACGGAATGGCCACCAGCTCAGTGGACCTACCTGGGTGGACAGCCAGCCCTGAGCATATGTGAGTGATGCAGGAAAGTGCAGGCCACGTCCATGCCCTTCCTGGGGCGTGCAAACCCCATCATGAAGGCATCTCTACAGCATCTGCTCCCTCCTCTAACACAGACAAGCCTGCAAACCCACAGATGGTGTTTTTAAGGTGCATTCAGGGCAAAGGAAGCTGCATTTGGGTGTGGAATGTAATGTACATACTCTGCAAAAAGAGGAACAAAATAAACCTATTGCCACACACAGGATTTCAGGATGTTTGCTGAGTGCACCTGCAGGGGTGAGGAGGGCCTGGCCCTTCACTCATTCTTGACTAAGCACGCACTCATGGAGACATAGGTGGATGGCGACAGTGGGCAAGGCCTGGACTAAGACACAAGAGGGGAGGGTGGTGGACAGGAAAGGAGGAGAGGGCAAGGGAGAGGAGGGGAGGAGGGAGGAGGGGGAGGGAGGAAGGGATGGGAAAAGGGAAGACAGCAGGAGACAAGCAGGAGGATGAAGAATGTGGATAGGAGAAGGGAGGGGAGTGGATGAGGTGGGGAGGAGGGAGAACAGAAGGAATGTGGCTGGGAGGGGAGAAGGGAGGAGGGAGGAGGAAGAGGGTCCTGACTGGATGGTGGAGGGAGGTGAGGAGGAAGGAGGATGAGAGGATGGTGGGCAGGAAGAGGGAGGAGGGAGCGGTGAATAGGATTAGGAGCCCACTGGAGTCACTGATAAAAACAGGATGAGGTCATATTGGAATCAAGATCACAGCGGCAAAACTCAAAGGCGCTCTCATTAAGAACTTGGGGGGACTTTTCATGCAACAAAGCTGACAGCCTGACATAGGACCACAGAGAGAAAAGGAGAAGTGTGCCCCTCTTGCAGCCATTGTGAGGAGGGATGCGAGTGTGCCACTGACGGCACAATGCCACCTTGTACGAGAAATCTGGGGGTGCTCTGGGGACTCAAAAGATGCAGCGCCCCCATGGGCTGCACCTCTACTGATGGAGCAAGCCCCCAGGTGAGACGCCATGTCCCAGGGTGGTCACCACGTCTGTACGAGGGACCGAGAGGCCAGGGCTCAGCCCCAATGCTGGTAGGTGACCAGCCAGTCACCCCTTCCCCACATCCTGGGCCACAGGAAGCTGAGTCCACCTTTCTGGGCTCTGCCTGGCTCTGGGTTTTTCCTTAGTGTTCAGAGAAAGAAGGATAATACTCTCCTGCCGAAAGCCTCAGTCAGGGCAGGAGTAGCTCCCCCAAATTTCGCAGAGTGCACCTGCGTTCTGGATTTCTAACTGAGCAGCCCTTGCACAGGATTCGAATTACCCCATCATCCTCGGAAGAGGGAGGAGACCCCTGGAGAAGGAAGGAGCCGCATCCAGACAGGAGAACCCGTCCCCATGGCATTTGTCCCTGTGTGTCTGAGAGTGGGGGACACATTGCCTGGCGAGGGGGCTCTCTCTGGGGACCGCCAGCAGCAGCAGCACCCCCCAACATTTGCTAGAAATGCAGAGCATTGGCCCACCCCAAACCCTGCGAGCGGGATGTGCTGGGGGCACCGGCAGGGGAGGCTGGGGTCCCACTAGCCCAGTGCACGCACAGTTTCTCTTGAGTGTGCACCGAGGAAGAAACCCTGTGTCTGTGTGAGTCTGGCCCCCAGGCAGGGATCATCTGTGTGGCACTCATCACATCGCTTGCTGCTCAGGTGTGGCCATGAACAAACAAAGCTAGTGGGCTCTGCATAAGGACCCCAGCCCGACACAATCCCAGGCAGATCGCCAGCCTGCCCTAGAGACACGCTGCCCACGGTGCTATGACCTTCCCGCTGGAACCAGAGGTCCGTCCTAGAGCTGCCACCATGCAGCCTCATGAGGACAGTCCTCCCTCTGTGACACTGGACACATTCTCCACCGAAGGCACTGCTGGGAAAGGCGGAAGCCAAGGGGATTTAAGACAAGCACTGAGATCCTTGCCTAATTCTCACCAAACCTCTGAAGTTAGTCCTCCAAGCTCCAGTTCACATGCTCATCCACAACCTTTTGACTAACTTGTACCTTAAAACCTACTTCTAAAAATCATGTCAGTGTGTGCGTGTCTGTGCAGTGGGTGTGCTTTCATGCATGTGGGTGTGTGTGCAGCTGTGTCTACGTGTGTGTGTACTTGTGTGCACCTGTTTCCTTCCTCTCCCACTGAGGCTGTGGTCTCCTGCACTCTCGTGTGAACCTCCCCTGGGGAGGTCAGCATCCTGGGGCTGCACACGCTGTCCACCCCCCCCTCACCCCCCCACTGGTTGTTTCTCTCCCTCCCCGGTTCATTTGAGTTCTTCCCTGCTGACCGGTTGTGCCCTGTGCTCTTAAGCTACGGAGAAGTAGCACATGCCTGTGGAGTAGGGACCTGAATTCCGGGTGGCCCCATGTCCCCATGTGTTGGTGTGCTCCCTGCGCAGAGGACCCGGAACATCCCCATTTCTGATTGGAGAACTCGAATGTGCGAGGGTCCCGAGTACCATGCTGGGCAAAGAGGCATCCGGACCGTAGTGTGTGTGGCAAGTGGGTGCCCAGCCAGTGCTCAGGAAGCCTCCTGGACACACGGTCTCACACAGTGGGAAGCGGGGAGCTCTGGGCATGGGGTGTTCTACCACCTCGAGGTTCAGAGAATCATCAGAGCACCATATCTTATGCCGTGAGTTGAAAATTGTCAAAGGCAAGAGTCTGTCTTTTTTTGTAGCTACCTGGGGAGGCGTAAGGGTTTATCAAGTGTGCTTTCCAGGGGAACATGGAGGTGTTTTCTCCCCACAGCAGCGAGGCCCCTGAGAACGGAGCCTCTGCCCTTCCTGACACCGTGATTATCATTACTCCTGTCAATAACTGAAGAGTGAGGGTCCCAGCTCAGGTAGCACTGTGAGCACTGTGACAGAAGATTTAGGGTCTTATATAAGAAGAAAAGAATCGAACAGCAGCAGATCCATCAGAAAGGGGCCGAGTGGGATTCTGTAGGGGAATGGTGGGCAGTGAAGGGCCCGTGCATGATCTGCTGGTCCAGCAGGCTGGCCGCTATTTGCCCCCAGGGAAATGTCTCCTGGAGCTCATTCCTTTGGAGGACAGCTCACACCCCACACTCCCAGGGTGTGTGGGGCCATGCTGGACTGCCCAGCCCAGAGGCTCTGATGGGGACAGGGGGCTGCTTGTTCCTCAGGCCACCAGTCAGGGCACATCACATCCCCTGTAGAGGAGAGAGCCGCACATTTATTTGGACTGCCCGTTTCCGTGAATGCCATGAATCAAACTTGGGTTGTGGAATAGACCTTCCATAGTAAAGTATCAGTAGTTGTAACTAGGTCTTGCCTCAGATCTAGGCTCAGACTCAGATGGTGCTGTGTGTCCCCATCATCAGCACGTCTGCACGAGTGTCTGCTCAGCGTGCGTCTGCTGAATGAAGGTGCAGAGTCCAGGGGAGTGGGTTGGAAACACCACTGTTAGTCGCATGTTGTTGACTGCTGGGTGTTATTTGCTGTTCTAGAATATTCTATCCTACATTCTTGACAATAATCACCTGTGATAGTGGCTGCTGATGCTGGGAGCTTTCTGGGCCCTTCTGCCCTGCCCTGCTGGCCGTGCGTGTCTCTGCATGTGCTGGGTGGGGCTGTGGGGACCAAGAGGCCAGGAACACTCACTCTAGCAGCCCGCAGCGTAGACACGGCCGGCAGCCAGGGCCCTGGGAGACGTGTCCCCATCGGGGCTGAGCTGCAGTCCCCTGAAACATCTCACACTCGCAGATGGGTTTTCTCTACAGATGTTCTGAACCTGATAAGGTTTCCAGATCGAGAAGAAGAGATTTTGTTTTAATGCCAATGACCATCCGGTCTCTCGAGGCAAGCAAACATGCCTGTGTCACCTACACCTGTCATAACAAAGGATAACAGGGGATCTCTGGGCTGAGACTCCCCAGGCCTCGTCCCTGATGCACGGGGGCTGCTGACAGGAGCCTCCCGGGATACGGCCACAGTGAGGCGGGGGTGAGGTGTGTCAGCATCCCAGTACAGGGGTGCAAGTCCAGCTGTGAGCTCCGTGGGATGCCACATGCCACAGAGAGAGGCAGGGAGGGGGCCAGGAACCTGGAGGAGACTGGTCTACACCACGCCCCACACTGGGGGGTGGTGGAGGGCTGGGACCCTCTGCTGCAGAGCTGGGTGCCTACTCATCTACCAAGTGTTCATTTAAAATGTTATTTTCCATCTTAAATATAAATAGGTGCTTAGAGGATAGCTCCCCACAATCACTCCCTAGGGACAGCCCCCAATAGGGCCATTGGCGCATTAAGACACGGGCTCTCTCTGTGTAGATCATATGCTCCTCTACGAATAAGATCACATGGTCGTCATTCTTTCTACTTTGTTTTATCCACTGAAACCGTGAATGTGCGTCTTTCCACCCCATTCCATGCTCATCGACAACATCATCTGGGGGACTGCATGCTGTTTCATTAGAGGAGTATTAACTTCCATGTGAATTATCTCCCACTGTTGAAGCCTTCATGCTGAGAGAACACCCTTTCTGGGAGTTTCCTAGAACTACAGTTCTTGGCTCAAGTCAAATGAAGAGTTTGAAGGCATCCATAATACAGGATTTTCCTCCAGAAGGAAGTGTTCATGTTTTCCCTCTCATAAATACTGATGGCTACTGTCATTTTATTTTATTTTTCAAAGATTTTCACTTATTTATGTGTGAGAGAGAGAATGAGAGAGAGAGAGCACATGAGAGGGGAAAGGTTAGAGGGAGAAGCAGACTCCCTGTGCAGCTGGGAGCCTGATGTGGGACTCTCTCCTGGGTCTCCAGGATCATGACCTGAGCTGAAGGCAGTTGCCCAACCAATTGAGCCACCCAGGCACCCGGCCACTGTCATTTTAAAAACTAAAAATATGAGGCGCCTGGGTGGCTCAGTTGGTTAAACGACTGCCTTTAGCTCAGGTCATGATCCTGGAGACCCGGGATCGAGCCCCACTTCGGGCTCCCTGCTCGGCGGGAAGCCTGCTTCTCCCTCCCTTACTCCCCCTGCTTGTGTTCCCTCTCTGGTTATGTTTCACTCTGTCAAATAAATAAAATCCTTTAAGAAAATAAAAATTAAAATATGATAAGTGGTGACAAAGACTTTTTCTAGTTTTTTTTTCAATATCTACTTGTTTGCTAATAATATTAAAATTTTTTTCATGAGTTTATTAAATTTGTGCTTTGTGAAGTGTTTGCCCCTTTGTAGATCTTTTTCCCTCTAAGAATATTAACTTGCATTTCTCATACGGAATCGAGATATTGTTTCCTATATTGAAGTTTTTATGTCAATACATTGCAAGTATTTTTCCTGTTGTTTCTGCTTTTAATCTTGTTTATAATTTTTTAACCTATAGAAATTTGATTCTTACACTAACTCCATGATTTGCTTTTATTAAAACTCCAGTATTCCATTTCACACTTTCAAAGCCTACCCCAAGAGAGGCCTCCAGTGCATTGCGGTGCCTCTGTGTGCACAGATGGGACAGATCAACAAAGTCGGGTGGGTGCACAAAGCTAGGAGACGCACCAGGGAAGCACACAGCCTCTGCGACCTCTGTCGAGAGGTCTCTGGACAGCTCGCCCAGAACCAGACAGCAGCGGAGGCCCGGAAGCACTCCATCTGCAGAGCGGCGATGGGCCTCCTGGCTATGTCCCCAAGCTGCTCCAGGTCGCAGTTCTGCACACCCGGGTCTTTCAGCCCCGGCAGGGGTTGGCGGGGACACAAGACCGTGCTCTCACCACACGGCTGAGGTCCCAGTCCTGGAAATCTAGCTGCCCGTGTCCTCCCTCCATGAGACTCTGTCCACACTCCCTGCCATTGGTTGGTAAGGTTGGGGGCAAGGTGGAGAGGTGGACAGGTGATGGCCTGCTGTGCTGAATGTGTGGCAGGTGTGGGTGTGTGGCAGGTGTTGGCGTGCAGGGAAAACGTGTGTCCGGGAGCCGGCGAGGGGACCACAGACCTGGCAGAGACATCAGAAGCTATGCAGGAAGAAGGAATGCAGAGCAGGCCACAGGGCCAGGGTTGGGGTTCAGGGCCTCATCCCAGCAGCAGAGCAGTAAGGGGCTGAAGCTTCTATGCTCCAGGGGACCACACAGTGGCTAGTCGGCTGTTCCAAGGTGCAATTGTCTCAGTGATCCTCCAACAAACATTTTAAGAAGGTTAATATCATGGTGCAGTGAAAGGGATCCATCGAGTTGTGGAGAACAGTCAGGGAGGAAGGGAAGCAGAGTTCTGGGGAGGACAGTCACCCTGTACGTGGACTCCTGAGAGATCATCCCTGGATAGGAAGCTGCTCGTGCCAAGTACAGGGGGTCACGGGTGCTTGGGCTTTGTTTTGCATGCCCTCATTCACCACTGGTGACAGCATGCGGTGGGAGGAAAGCCACGTCCCTGGGATGTCAGGCTGTGGTTCTGATGGCAGAGGCATGTGTCCGGCAAACCCTGGTCCCATGGACGTCGGTGGGACATGGAAGACATAGGGTAGCGAGATGAGGCAAAGAACCACCCCTCCCTTCAACCAGCACAAAGCCTCCTTTCCAACTGACAGATGGCACCCCAAGAGCTTACAGTTTCAGTGAGAACCTGGGTCGGGTTGTGTAGCCCGGGTGGGCCAGGAGCTGCAGGTCAGAACGGGATCCTGTGCACGGAGGAGCTGCTGTAGCACAGCCCAACCCCTGGGACTGAGGCTCCATCTCCCCTGTATTCCAGCATCATGAGGGGATTGAGCAGCTACGGAGGCCCTGATTTCTTCCTGTGTGTTCATAATCAGCTGATTTTACACATACAAAGAAATTATTACCACCTTACCAAGGAGCTGTTTTCAATATGAAAGCCATATTTTTTCTCATTTATATTGATTTTAAGATTATATTTTGTTTCGGTTGCTGGGGGGAAAAATAGAAAATCTATAGACAGAACACATTCTTAAGAACGTGCCTGGGATACGGGCAAATATGTTTGTCTTGAATATTAAACAAACATGTGAAGAATATACACTGTAACTGGTCTATAGAATTTGTAATAGAGCAATACCAAGTTTTTAAATGAGTCAAGGTGTGTCCCGAGTTTATGCTTCTGCCTGCGGCATCTGGAGAGCTGGGTGTCGGGGTGACGTGACTGCAGGCGGGGGCCAGAGGCTGACAGCACGGCTCCCTCAGCAGCCCTATTTCTTTAACATCTGGTTCATAAATGCCAACTACTTTAGGATTAAGTTTTCATATTTAACGGCACTGTGTACAACTCCATCCCATTTTGCAATGCTGTGTCTGTGTGCTGACTGGAAGGAGAAGGGCCCCACTGGACCCATCAGCCCTAAAAATGGCAGCTCCTTCCGAGTGGTGCCTCCCTGAGCCAGCCTCCTGGGAGAAAAGCCTGAAGCGTTACTCTCCATTACTATCCCACTCTAAGTTCCAGAAAGAATAAGGGAACACCAGTGATATTTCCCATGTCCACCTACTTCTAAAAGCAAGCTGATGGACGTAGGTGTTGTTTTCTAGGGTAACTCAGGAGACACCCAGAAGCCCAGCCAGACACAGCTGCACAGGTCCCTGAGGCATGAGTGGGACCAGGAATGGGGGTCCTTGAGTCACCTACTCTCTCCACACTGTGCTTCTTTCCTGGAGGGCAGTCACTGCCCTGACACCTACCAGGGCACTGTGAACATGTTCACTTCATTTCACAGCAGCGCCGAGGGAGGGCTGCTGCACCATTATATCCATAACCCCCAAAGAGTCGTAGAAACACCTGTCTGGTTCCAAGGCCTATGCCCCCAACCACCATGCTATTTGCCTCTTTATGAAATGGAAACTATTCTCTGTCTAGTCTATTGCCCAGGATTACTATGCACAGATCAAATGACTTAATGCACACGAAGAGCTATGACAACTATAGATTATAAAAATACAAAGTCATCTACAATGCTATTGCTAAAGGGGAGTATGCATTTTTAATGTGATTATTGTTCAGGATAAAATCTATTTTCTTAAAATAATTGAGATACTTTATCACATTAAAATGTACAAAAAAAGAGACTTCATGGGAGAAAATGGAAGTAATAACAGAAACTGTTTTCAAGGAAGTGAGATATTTCCATCTGGGGTGAAATTCTTTTTATAATTTTGAACTAATTGTAACCTCTTAGATTTGAGCAGCCAGGACAAAATAGGGGAAACCATATAATATAGTTCTGCACAGCTGATGAAAGAGGTCTAATGACAAAAGAGGTCTAACAAGTTTATTTGGAGAAGAAAAACAGAACAAAGTAACAATTGGCTCCCAGAAGAAATGCCCCTGTGTGTACAAGGAAGAGGTGCCAGACATTCTTCAAAAATTCTATTTCAGGGGTGCCTGGGCGGCTTGGTCAGCTAAGCATCTGACTCTTGGCTTTGGCTCAGGTCATGATCTCAGGGTCTTGAAATCGAGCCCCACATCGGGCTCTGCACTCAGTGCAGAGTCTGCTTCTCCCTCTCCCTCTGCCACTCCACTCTACTCTCTTTTAAATAAATAAATAAACTTAAAAAAAAATACCAAGTCTATCTCATATAAAACTCACTGAATCCCAGTGGGTTCTCTTGATCTTAATAAGGCACCAAATCTCAATCAATCATCTGCACTGACAGCTGAGCCAACTCTCCAGTGAGGACCTCTGCAAAGAGCCAAGTGCCTCTAAACTGTTCTGAAATACAATTGCCTCCATGTTTAATCTGGAAGCAGCTCAATGTGATTAATTAGTTAGAGGTGAGCCCTCGTAGGATGTCCAAACTTCTGAGTTGTCTTAACCAGGAACACATCCTCGACTGAAAACGGCAACACGTATCTCAGCAGAGAGCTTAGCCTCCATACTTGTCTCATCCTTATTCATGCAACGAATGCTCTGAACCAGGCAGACAGCACGAGCAGAGATGCACAAGACCCCAGGAGCCCTCAAGAACAGATGCTGGTGACAGTCCAGCTAAGGTCACAGTGTCGAGGGAAGTGCCGCTAGCTGGTACTGAGCATGGACGTGGACACGGTCATCCTTGACATCAACCCCATGACAACCTTATGAAGAAAGCATAACTGTTCCCAGCCTATAAATGTTCTCAGCCTATAAAATGGGTCAGTAACTTGCTCAAAGTCCAGCCATTGGTAGATCCTGAAAGCTGGGTCCAGAACACAGACTTTCAGCCATTACGGCGGGGCCAGCAAATGAATGTGGCGCCAGGACAGCAGGTGGGTGGAGCCCCACCTTTGCAGTGCCAGGAAGAGCTTCCGTGGGAAGGGTGCCAGCTCTCTGTGAGCAGTGGAGAGCTGTGTACCAGATGTTCACACAACACGAGGGGAATGTGAACTACCCAGTGGGGAGAGTGGATATTATAAACAGAGCATGAGGTACACAGGGCTAAAGATGGCAGGAGCCCCCGTGGGGGGCAGCTGGGCAGCAGAGGAGGCCAAATTTGTGAGTTTCAGGAGCCCACCAAAGTCCCCTAGATAATGGGAGCCAGGGTAGGATTGCCAAGCTCTTATTTTGTCCAACAAGAAAATAAAAACAAACCCACCATTTTTATAATATTACAAAGAATATAAAAATAAAAAAGAAATAATATCAAAATAAAGAACAGTCCTTTAACTTGTATGCATTTAGTTTATGTTTTTTTCAATCTCACCACACTATGGCATCAGAAAGACTAAAGTATCTAGGAATAGATTTAATTAAGGATGTGTAGGACTTGTACTCTGAAAACTCTAAGACACTGAAGGAAATTAAGACGACACAAACAGATGGAAAGATATTCCATGCTCATGTTTTAGAAGAGTTAATACTATTAAGATGTTCATACTATCCAAGGCAATCTACAGATTCAACATAATCTCTTCGAAAATACCAACTATTTTTCACTGAATAGAACAAAGAATCCTAAAACTTGTATAACAGAACCACAAAAGAGCTAAATCAATTTTGAGAAAGAACAGTAGACCTGAAGGCATCATGACTCCAGACTTCAAGCTCTCTTACGAAGCTGTGATCATTAAGACAGTATGGTATTGGCACAAAAACATATTCTGTTCCACTGTTGCATGGAACAGAAGAGAGAACCCAGAAACAAACCCACATCTATAGGGTCAATTAATCCAACAAAAGAAGCAAGACTATGCAATGGTGTTGGGAAAATGGACAGCATAGGCAGAAGAATGAAACTGGACTACTTTCTCAAACTATACAAAAAAAACCCCTCAAAATGGATGAAAGACCTAAATGTGAGACAGGAAACCCTACAAGTCATAGAAGAAAGTATAGGCAGTAAGTTCCCTGCCATTAGTTTTAGCGATATTTTCCTGGACCAGTCCATGTGTCTTGGTCCATCTGGGTGGCCATCACCAACCTGGCAGCTGGGGGTGGCGTGGGGGGGATGTAGGCACACAGACATCTCCTTCTCAGAGCTCTGGAGGCTGGGAACCCAAGATCTGGTGGGAGCTGCTTCCCAGCTCACGGACAGCATGATCCCATCATAAAAGCATCCCACCCACCCTCCTGACCTCATCACGTCCCAAAGGCCCCACTGCCTTAGACTACCACATTGGAGTTAGGATTTCAACATAAGAATGGGTGGGGGACACACATTCAATTTGTGGCACTGTGGCTCTTCATTATGGCCGGGCCAGCAAATGAATGTGGTTCTATCATATAAAATAAATAAACGTTCAGCCTTGACCAGAGGAGAGCAATCATCATCTCAGTTAACTCCCCGTTCTCTACTCCTGTTGTTAGCACCATCAGACACAGGATGTGAGCACTTCTAATGTCCCATGACAAGCGTCTCCCACTCCCATAACTTCCATGAGAATCATCTGTTAGGGTCAGCACGGGATTGTGTTCGTGAGGGCATGAGCCAAAACCTCCGGGAGATGTTTCTAAACACAAGGTTGCTCTGTGGACACATTTGTCCCCCTCCTGCCACCGCAACAGGGAGTGCTAGGTGCCCGTCTGCGGGGACGTGCTAGCTGTGACAAGCAGGGTGGTGCACGTGAGCTCACAACCCATCTCCCGTGGAGCAGAAACAGACATCTGTGGGCTGCGAGCTTCTGAGGGTGAAGCACCCCATTTTGTGTCTACTGAGTGAGGAGGTCTCCAAGGCCAGCTTTCTCGCACACCGTGGCATCCAACAGCCCTCTTTATGTACAAATTGCCCCTAGAAGTAGATGGTGCAGAAATCCTTGCCTTGTTTCTGTCAAGGAGAAACAAGCGAGGCCTAAGGCTGCTGCTCAGGAGAGGGTTAGCTCAGCAGTCTGGGGCTCAAAGCAGGCGCTCTCCAGAGAATGGAGCAGGAGTCAGCCTCTGAGCCCTTGAACTGTCCTGCCTGGTAAGAGTGTCCTTCTTTGTGTCTCTGGGACAGGGCTGCTCTGGGTCATTAATGCTGACACTGTGATTTATGGGGAATGACTACTTTTGTTTGCCTGGGGCCCTGGACCATGCGGAGTTGGTCTGACCTCTGGGGTGGGGGCCAGAGATTGGGTATCTAGGTGGGTCACAAGGCTGCACCATGCCTTCGTGACCAGCCCCCAGGTACAGTCCTGCACACAAGCCCGGTGAGCCTCCCTGCGGGCAGGGTGTCGTGCATGTCCCCCAGGAGTTGTTGCTAGACAAGCCGGTACTGAGGCTGCTCGTGCCCCAGGGTCTGGACTCTGCCCTCCACTCCATGCCTCTTGTCTTTAAGTGAAAAGACACTTAATATGAGCAACAGGACTTTGCTAATTTTAATGGTTCCCCTTGTAATAAACATAAGCACGCATGTAACAGATTTCCAGGGGTCCTTCTAGAGAACCCTTAAGCCTCGGGTGGTCCTGGGGTCTCATCTGGTTGAATTATAAATTATCATCTACCAAGAACTGGTTGAGGTGTGTGTCTCAGCTCAAGGAACATGAAGAAAAAGTAGAAAAATTAATATAGCAAGAACAGATTTCTCAATAATCTGTGATCCCTTCAGTGTGAAGTGAACACACGTCAAAACCTAATATTTAGAGACAAAGAAGAAACAGCTGGGCCCCCGGCACCTGTCCCCCCAACTCAGGTTCAGAGCTGCGGCGGCACTTGGGAAGTGGTTTAGGACATTGAAACAACTGCTGTGACCTCATCCACGCGGAAGAAGTGGCACAGAGTGGATGACGTTAGCTGGTGTTCTGGCACAGACGCCATATTTTATCTGCTCGTTCATTTGCACTCTGAAGCTCTGTTAGTCACTTCAGCTGCAGCAAGGAAAGTGAAGCCGAGCAGGAGACCAGGGGTCTCCTCTGAAAGTTCAGTGTCCCTAAGCTGAAATACCAGCATAGCCTGGAATCCATCTCTCTGCACATGTCAAGGATCGAACTTCATGCCAATGCCCTAGACATGCCAGCCTACCGAAAAATAAAACAAAAAAAAGGGAACCTGCAAACGCCATTTCTTAGGAACCCACAAGTCTCACTCATTGATGCCCTGAAAGTTACTTATGGGGTAGTGTGATCATAAGGTATAGTCCCAGCTTCAACGGGACTTTCCTTTTTTATTTTTATTTATTTATTCATCCATCCATTCATTCATTTATTTAAAAAGATTTTATTTATTTGACAGAGAGAGAGATCACAGGTAGGCAGAGAAGCGGGCAGAGAGAGAGGAGGAAAGAGACTCCCTGCTGAGCAGAAAGCCCGACGCGGGCCTTGATCCCAGGATCCTGAGATCATGACCTGAGCCGAAGGCAGAGGCTTTAACCCACTGAGCCACCTAGGTGCCCCTTTTTTATTTTTTAAAGTAGGAACTGTATATATTTTCTGTGTACAACGTGATGTTGGGATGTTCATACACCGTGGAAGGATGACTACAGCCAAGCTAAGGGACATCTCATGCGCTCGCTCAGTTACCATGAGCCCCGAGCACCTGAGACCTACTCGCCTACCAAGTTCCAATATTTAATACGGTGCTGTTAGCCAGAGTCACCACGCCCTGTGGCAGGTCTGGCAACTGGCTCATCTGCCAGGACCACAGCTCTGTCCCCTAGGACCAGCACCTCGCCCGCCCCTGCCCTGCCTCTGCCCCACCCCCTCTCCTACTGTCTGTCTGTCTGCAGTGTGTTTAGATTTCACATGGAAATGAGATCACGCAGCTCTGTCTGACTTAGTTCACTTGGCATAATGTCCTCTCAGTTCATCCGTCTTGCTGCAAACAGCATGACTTCCTTCTTTTTTTTTTTTTTATGGCTGAATAGAATTCCATTCTATATACACAATTTCTTTTTTTGTCTGTTTCGTTGGGGTCTTCGTCCATTCATCCATTAATGGACCGTTAGGTTGTTTCCCTATTGTGGCGATTGTGACTGATGCTCTAGCAGGACTGTTCTTAAGACATAAGGACACATATCCTTTTCTCTATGCCTCATCCAACACACATTCACTGAGCAACTACTGAGTGTGCTGTGCAGTTATTGCACTGTACACACCAGGCAGCATGGGCACACAGAGGGCAGAGTCTCCCCTGACCCCATCTCAGTTCCCAGGTGGCAGACCCCTGGGGACAGCCTGTTGTGCTGAGCAGGTGTGGAGAGAGGGCACACTTCCCACAGCCCCCTTCCTGCAGCCTGCACTGATCGTAGCAGCCAGAGCTCATGGACTCTGCCTCTGCCTCAGGCACCTGGGCCCACCTGTCACCTTGCTCGTCAAGTGCCCCTTGGCTACTGAAGAGTGCACTGGGGAGAATTGTGCCCAGCGCATCTATAGGACCCAAGAGCACCCACAGCTCACATGGCCCTGAGGAAGCACGCCGCCACCCTTCCATCAAGCCCTGGCCCAAACACATGGCAGGTTCTTGGTGACATACAGGCTCCACCATAGTGAGCTGCGGGATCTGTCTGTCCAGCCCCGTGTTGATATCTTGAGTCCACAGAGGAGTGAGATGGCTGCAAGCACTTTTCAATGACCACCAACTACATACTGAGCCCTGACAATATTCCAGCTGCTTTTCTGGGCTTTTGAGATAGTTCTCCCCACTCCCACCCCCAGCTTGCATTCTGTCCATGTCTGAAGAAATCAGAGGCTGATGGAGAGCCAGGGAGCTAGATAGGTGGAGCTGAGCCATCCCTGCCCTTGATCCCTCATATCCCCTGCCCTCACCCCCCAAGTGTGAGGTCTGGCCTCGAGCCCTTGCTCTGCTGCTGGCTTCAAGTGAATGGCCACCAGGCCTGCTCCTGATCCTGGTATCTGCTTCCATCACTTGGTGGATGGGACCCTCCTTCTCCCTGTGCTTAGTGATTCTATTTGCTCCTTACTCCTGACCCCAGATCCCACCTGCATTTCAATCACCATGCAACAGGATCCCTTTCAGGCTTTCTCTCCGGAATGCTGCAAGTTGCTTTTTGGCGAAATGGGCTAAAGTCGTTATTTCTAAGACTGTGGACCTCTGGGGAAAAGACACTTAATATGAGCAACAGGACTTTGCAGATGCCTTGCCTACATACCAATTGCTGAAAGAGATCCTATAAGTAATTCCCTCCCCCCTGTTCTAATGGCTTATTGGCCGCTGGCAGCCAGGTGTGGAGCGGGTGTGTCTCCCCCTGCCGTGATCAAACAGAGCCTCACACACCGTTTCTCCTCACTCCTCAGGTAGAGGTGTGTGCATGCGTGTCCATGTGTGTGTGTGTTCCTCTCCTGTGTTCTTGTCTCACTGGCATGGTCTCACGTAGTCAAACCGCAAGGGGAACAAAAAGTACTTTCACGCTGCACTATAATGTAGGCAAGTTACTCATCACTCACTTCTGCTGACCCTTTTCTTTTAGGGCCTCACACCCTTTTCAAGGTCAGTGAAGAGACTGACTAGAATCAAAGGGAACTTTGAGATGAAAGTTAATTACTTTGTAAACTGTAGTCCAAGGATCAACTGGGTTTGGGGAAAATGCTCACGAATGCCTAACTTATTATTTCAATACTGCTGCCCTGAGCCCCGCCTTGCAAATGCATTTCCAATAGCCCAGCTCTTAGCACGGCTGGCTCAGGCCTTCCTCAGTCACCCTGGCCTTGCCACCAAGGGGGTCCAGACCTGCGGTACCTCCCGTTCCTGCAGTAGCAGAGGCGGCAGTCTGAGAGGACCTGCTCTGACAGCAAACAAGCTCTTGCCCAGGGGACCCCCGCCCCCAGCCTGCAGTCCCCACCGCTTGGCCGAGTCTGGGACCGTCCCTGCTCACCCCCAACCAGGGGTCACCACATTCCTTTCTCGCAATGCATCTCTCATCTCCTGGCATGGCTCAGTCCTGGGCGGCACAAACCTCCTCATTTGCCAGCTTTCAGCCCAATCTGTGTCCTGAGGAGGGCTTTCCTGGGATCCCAACTCCAGCGCTGCCCCCAACAAGGATCCCACTCCCATCCTGCCACCTGTTTCCTCTGGGAAAACGTCCACTTGACGGCTGTTCTGGACAGCTCTGTGCATTTGCCTCTGTTACCTGTCTCTTCCGCAAACATAACGCTCCACATGGCTGTGGGCCTCTCAGCTGGCCAGCCCTGCACCCTCGGTCAGAGCCCTGCCTGCACACACGGCTGCTCATTACTGCCCAGCGACAGGGCCAGCGTGGGTGTCCCCTGTGTCCCCTGTGAAAACCAAGGACGTGGGTGACACTCTCTTTCTCCTGCTAAAGACAGAGCATTAGCTCAGCCACTGGGGGCTAAATTCACGAAGGGACTGTAATTGGTTTTGGAAGGTATCTGATGGGCAAGTGGCTGCTTAATCATAATAAAGGAGAGCTAAAATGTATCTTCTAACGAGTGGAGGTGGAAGGAAGTGTGATGGTTTCATTCATGTGATTATTGCTAATAACTAGATTATTACTAGTTTATCCATAAGAGGTACCTTTGAGCTTAAAATTTTCCTCATGGCTTCTCCTATCAAATGTGAAACTGCCTATCAAAGGCTATTTTCCCTTCTGTAGATGATTTTGTTGGCTAGGAAATATTTCAATAACTGTTACATGGTCACAACAGATATATTTATAATGTGAGAACAAAGAAAATGTGAAGAATAGATGAAGAATAAATATAAACTCTACACTATTCAGTACTCCAGAGGCTGGCAAACCATGACATCTTATGGGCCAAATCTGGCCCCCATCTTTTTCTAATAAAGTTTTATTGGTACACCTCATTCATGCATGCATGCATTGTCTATGGCTGTTTTCGCACTGTATCAGCAGAGTTTGTTACAGGGACCATGTGGCCTGCAAAAGTAACATATTAACCATCTAGCCATTTGCAGCAACAGTTTGCTAACCTACCTCCTCCTCATTTAACAGCAGCACAGTAGTTCAACTACTATAAACACTAATCACTTAATTCAAACAAAATCAGGAGATCCTCCATAATGTTACACATTAAAACCAGTATCACAGCGCCCAGCAATTCACTGAGTTGGAGGAAAGCATATCCAAGATGGTACCCCAGTCTTGGATCAACCTGGAGCTCATGACCTTGGCTACCTCACCTGCAGGCTAGAATCCTACATCAAACCCACTCATTTTGGCTCTCCCTGAAAGGGAATGGTAAGGAATCTATCAGATGCCCACCGTCTGTGCCGTGTTCCAGGACCACCTCGAAGAACAAGCCCAGGGATGACGTTCATAGTGTGGTTAGTAAACAGCCCCTGGTTAGCCCACCTTCTCAACATGCCCCCAGAATGGGCAGCAAGATGAGCTACCGAGGGCCACCGTGCCTCACCTTTGCTTCCCCAGGAGCCGCCTGGTCAAGCCTCGGCTAACAGATGGCCTACAAGTCCGTATTTGTCTGCGAGTCTTCTGAGAATGAGCACACAGCATAAATTCTTGTACCAGGTCAGCAGTACTCATTCCCTCCCCACCCGATTTTTCTGAGACACCACTTGAACTCACAGACCAAGCAGAGATGGTATACAGAGCTTCTGACAGAAGGATTCTGTGAAATACACCTATACGTATTACAGAAAAGCGTGATTTATGAAGACAGTGTTCAATAACAATTTGGCTACAAAGTATTTCTGCGTAAAAACAATCTAACAAAATTAAATGTGTTGTAAAATGAAAATGTGCCAGAAGAATTAAACGTAGTTCTCCTGGAAAATGCTGGTGGATACAAAAGGGGTTTAATTTTTTAGACAAATAGATGAATATTCATGTGTTGGGATGGGCACTGGTTCACACAACCAATGAATTATTGAGTGTGACATCAGAAACTAATGATGTACTGTATGCTGGCTAACAGAACATAATAAAAAATAAAAAATGAAATCTTCCTTTGAGTGAACCTATGGATGTTACTGTGTCTACACCTAAGGGGACTGGGTGCTCGTCCATCTTTAAACCAGCTACCATGGCCCTGTATACAGCCTCCTGTAAATACGTATTCTGTCACAGAACTGCGAGATCCCAGAAATTTGAAAAATCCGTTCTACTTTGTAATTATTTTCTAGGATAATAGAAGGAATTCTACAGAATTCCTTCCAAAAGGGCTGAGAGATTAAGTTCCATGTTTTCTAAAGCATCTGAGCCCGAGAGGAGCATGGTAGCAGGGAAAACGACTCTGAGCTCACACCCACTATATTCAGAGCCCCATCACCCGTGGGCTCACTTAACCCCTGAGACTCAGGATCCCCACATGCTAAGGGAGGGTGATGGTGTGAAGCTCCTATTAGGGTTTCTAACCTCAGTAAAACAGACAAACCGTGTGCACTGAGTTCTTCTGGAGATGACATACGTCCTCATGAGGCTTGGTTCATAGCGGAATTCCCACAGACCACGCTGACATTCTAGAATGATCAACCCAACAGAGTCCTGACAGCTCCTCTCATCAAAGTCTCTGGGTTCCTTCTCCAGCAGTCCCTTCTCCTTATGTTTCCAAAGTGGGCATAATGCATCCCTCATCTTGATATCTTGGTTGTTACATTGTAACTTTCCCACAGGTTGGATCCTGTTTTGCAGTTTATTGAGGTGTCCCCAGATTCTGCAAATATTTCCTACATTTCCTACTGGACTAGAGGCTCTTGATAGTGTGTGGATTTAAGATTTCACCCCCCTTTGTTTGGCCTTTGGTTCATTTGTTTAGATTTCTTGAATTGAGGTTCACTCTTCCAGGGCACACAATTTAGTGATTCTTGCATATTTGGTAGAGCAAAACTATGCTAATGAGCCCACCAGGTAAATCCAGCATGTCTTCAGCACCCCATCCATAAACTCCATGCGTGTGACCTGCCATCCCTCACCCCAGCCTCCTCAGACCCTGACAACTGCAAGTCTATTTCCCCTCTTACTGTGTTTGCCTTTTGAATCATACAGTTAGTGGACTTTGAGTCTGCCTTCTTTTTCCTAGAGTAAGATTTTCAAGGTTCATCCCCAGTGTAGCATGAATCAGTACTTCATTCCTTCTTCGGCTACATAATATTTCGTTCTATGGATACACCTCGTTTTGTTCATTCACTCATCTGCTGATAGATATATGAGTTGTTCCCACTTTGTGGCTGTTACAGAGAACACAGCTATGAAGATTTGTGTTCATGTTTGGGCGTGAACATGTTTTCAATTCTCTTGTGTGTGGATCTAGATTTGAAGTTGCCCAGTCAGAATAACTTTATGTCTGTTTTTCCAAGTGCCTGCCTCATCTCACAGTCCGGTCAGAATGTGGGTGAGGGCCCCTGTGCTTCACGTCCTCATCCCTGGGTTACTGTCTGTGTGTGTGATTACAGTCATGCTAACGGGTATGAAGTCCACCTCCTTGAAGGTTTGATTTGGATTTTTCCTGTGCTTACTGGCTATATATCTTCTTTTGGAAAAAGGTTCATTTCAATTCTCTGTGCACTTTTAAATCAGGTGGTCTTGTTGCTGAGTTGTAAGAATTCTTTACATATTCTGGATACGAGAGTCTTACAAGATAGATCTGCAAGTATTTCCTACATTTTGTGAGTTAGTTTTACTTTCTTGATTGATAGTGTCCTTTGAAGCACAGAAGACTTTAATTCTGGATCTTCTTTTTTTTCTTTTTGGTGTCATTTGTCATAGCACTTTTGGTGTCACATTTAAGAAAGCATTGCCTAATGCAAAGTCACAAAGATTTACATCTGCATCTCCCTAGAGGATATTTATAGTTTTCCCTCTTAGCTTTAGGTCTTTGGTCAATTTTGAGTTAATTTTTGCCTAGAGTGTGAGGCAGGGCCCATTTGCTTCAATAAACCCAATAATATTTCCTATAGGGCCAGCAGACAGGAGCTACTGATTCCTGTTTGTTGAATAAACATGCATACATGAACACATAAAGAAGAGCAGAATCCACTTTTATGAAATTTGTGGTATGCTTTAAATAGCTTCACTCATTTAGGTTCTGGAGAACGGAGGGCAGAAAGCACAGATATCCAGATTCACTGTTGCTGCCTACGTGGGTCCCCTCTGTGCAGGCCTGTCCAGTAGGAACCACACGGAATGCAGCCCCATGGACCCCTCAAGGAGCTAATGCCACCCCCTTCTCCACTGGAAGTGACAGCAAGTTGAACAAGTGCCCCTCACCCTTAGAAGCTGCCCACCTTACCTGGGTGTCTGCAGAAACAGTGGCAGGAACCAGAGACCCATCTGTCACTCGGCCCCACCGTCTTCTTTTCAAAGCCCTCGGTCTGAAATCTGAGGCTGACCTCAGGCAACCCCGATGCCAGGTCACGTTCATCAAGCTCACACTGTGAAGGCTCTGACTGCCCGAGCGCACAGGCTGAGCAGGGAAACGGGACCAGAAATGCCGTTAGTTCACAGCCAGGGATGCTTAGGAAGGTGCCGTGTGCCGGGCAGGCGGCAGGACCCCTCCAGTGGGCACCAGTCACACTGCTGTGTACGTGAACAGTGCCCCCCAGCATCGCCCCTGGTGCTGGGAACGCACCCCACACCCCCAGATGCTGGTATTAGCAAGAGGCCCCACAAGGCAAGGTGGGCACGTGGTGTGGTCCAGTTAGACGTGCTGGAAAGAACTCATCGGAAGGCATTTTTATCCTGGGTTCACTCTGAGAAACCTGAACAAACGTCCATTCATGTGTTTCTCCTTCCAATTGCCTCTCTCTTTATCCACCGCATTCTGGCTCAGAATTCTTCTTGTTCATACAACAAGCCAAAGGCCTCTTCCAGTTTGTTGTGAGATAGAAAATGATCTGAGAGTTTGTCCTCATGAGATTTTCCATCTTGGGGGAGAGTGAGCAGTCCCAGTGAGCTTCCAAGAGCAGCTGGGGAAGAGAGCAGGGGTGGGGGGAGCCGTGCCACGGGCCTGACCCCAAGACCTGACCGCCCATGCCCACCTGCTGCTCCTCACTGACTGGGTCCCACATTTTTCCTTAAGCTCTTCTTTCCAGCTTCTTGCTTAACTCAGACCACGGGAAACCAAAACCACCCCTGAAAGGAGTACTGCCTTGACGAGACCTGCAGCCCTCCTGGACTGCTCAGACGGACAACCTGAGTGCAACTCCTGTGCTCAGGGTCCATGGGCTGGTGGCCTCTAGAAGGACGCCCACTCTACATACAATGACGAGGCTCCCCTTTCGGAATATTCATCCCAACCCTGAATAAGATGAACCCATCACCCTTGCCCGGGAGTCATGGCTTCAGATCTGCTTCTTTGCTGCAAATAGTATCCTTCATGCAACAACAGCTCACGGGGGGGGGGGGGGGTTCCTTGTGAAGGGTGAGCTTCTGTGAGGTGGGTCATAGCAGCTGCCGACCCCCTGAATGCCTGGGGGTCACCCATAAAGGGAGCATTTTTCACATTAAAATGCAAATAATTTTTTTTAAAGAAAGGGAGAGCAAATTTCCATTCCCATTGAGGAGAGGTTGTGCTATTTTCCACATTTCCCTCAACTTTCTCTAATTAAGGGAAGCTTCCAGAACAATGGTGTCTGTTAATGTGAGTGCCAACAGGAAGCTGTCTGCACAGCAGATGTGTGCAAAGAGCAGGGTCTGACTTGTGGCTTCCTGCCATCTCCCTGTCTCCCACCCCCATTCTCCATTGCTCCCTCTCCTTCTTCCCGACCCCACGGTGCCACAGCACACTGCAGAGCTTGGCTGTTCTGCCATTCCTGGCTCTGTAACAGGAACCCCTCTGAGGGAAACATCACAGGATCCATCCTTTGATGCCGGAACACATCCCCACGACCAGTGGGCATGGGCCCTGTTTTACCCCGGGGACACCGAGGTGGGAGGGTGGGGGGCCCTCGGGGTCTGGTTCATGATAATGTACATGACACAGGTGCCTCCACTCACTGGCCCGTGCTGCACGCCAGGCACTGGGCTGCCCATCTGTAGGCTTCTCTGGGCAGCCACGTTCCTGCTCTGGAAGCCGCCCACCACATCCCCCCAGAGCCTGTCCTGCCTGGGAGCCCATGTAGGAAAATGACGTTTGGTATGCGGGTCACCTTAGATCATCAGGAATACCAGGTTTTCTTTCTCTTTGCAGTTTCTTCCGTCTGAATAAGTCTTCATTTTTACCATGTAGCCCTTCTAAACCCTGTGACACGCTGCACGCTCTTCCCTGGGCACTGAGCCCCGACCGAACAAGTGTCTCCAGACCTCTGTGCGCTCACTATGCTAAGGGCTCTCCCATGGTGCCCAGACTAAAGCTGGAGGAAACACACTAAGCCTCCGTCTTACAGGAATGGGACTCACACTTCTGGCTCTCTCCTCTTTCTTCCTTTACTTTCCTTTGCTTGATTTTTCTGATTTGAACCTTGTTTTAGTTTACCCTAATCAATCCTTTTTGGAATAAGACAGGATGCAAATAAATGCAGCAACAGTGCACAGTTCAAACCTCAGGTTCCCGAGCCTTGAGCTGAACCATGTGGCCGCCATGGCTTCCTCCTGGTTGCTTGGCCACTCTCCATCAGCCAGGCTCCCGTTCCTCCACCACGACAGCCCAGGCATCTCTGACTCTGTCACCCCTTCCATCCCCCGGAGCTCAGTTCCCTCTCTGGGTTTTTACAGCACTGGGCACCCCTCCCTGTGACTGCACATTTCACGGGGCATCAGGACCCGTTTTCTTTGCAACCTGTCCACACGCCTGCTTTGAACAGCTGTCCCAGGAAGCAGGGAAGTAGCCTCGATGGAGAAGTGTACTGGGCAGGAGGCCAGGGCACTGCTGAAGCCGGACATGTCAGGTGGCATGTGACATGGAGGAGTCCGTGGGACCCAGCGCAGGGTAACCAGCATGCTCTCGGCAGCCTGGGGAGCACCAGCCCCACACACACGTGTGTGCACGCATTTTCTGGAAGCTGCTTCCTGACGTAACAACAGAGGAAAATAAGGGATTTGCAGCCAGCCTGCCCTGCACATTCATAGAGAAAAGGGAGAGCACCCCTGAAAGCCCACATACCCAGACGGAGTCTGCTGATGCCATCGAGGGGACGGCAAGGGTGCCAGGAGGCCCAGGCAGCATGGGGGAGTCCCTCAGCTATTAGGTTTTCTTAGCCTAAACAGCAGACGTTTGGGGCTGGAGAGCTGTCAGCTTCTTTATGGGCCAACTTTTCCTTTCTTCAGGGGACTGCTGGCAAGGCCGCCTGTGGGGATTTACAGCTCACACCGAGAACACTGCACCACTGCCCCGGCTTCAGGACCCACGCTCCACAAACTCCTCACCCACAGGTCAGGCGACCCAGCGAGCATGGCCTGAACCGAGGGGGCCCTCAGTGGCCCGAGTGGTGTCTGCCTGTCCCCATAATCCTCCCACTAAGGTCACGCTAGCTTTTTAACTGGGGCCTGGGGCCATGGGGGGGCAACTCCCAAGAAGGAGGAAGATGCCCAGGAGCTGGCGTCCCCACCACCCGCACAGCTGGCACATCTGGGCTGGGAAGGCTTCACTCCCAGTTCCACCTGCTCTCAGAGTATGTCCAGGCTTCTTGTGGGTGCTGCAGGCATGATCCCCCAAAACTGGAGTCATGCCCAGTGCCACGGCCTCAGCCCACATGTGCCTACAGTGCCATGAGTGCATCTACACCGCAGCTCCGTGGCCTCACCCCTGCTTCCACTGCATGATGTCATGAGATCAGCTCCAGGGCCGTTCCCCATGAGGCTGGTGACACACCTGGCCAGCAGGTAGATGGTGGGATGGGAGGCACAGAGGTCCCAGCATGGCCAGAGGACGAGGCAGGTGGGAAGCACCCAGCACAGCCCGCACACTGGCCTAGGCCCTGCAGCCCCTGGGAGCCTCCTGCACGTGAGCCTGGCTCCCTTCTGCCGTGAAGGCCCTGAACGTGGGACACCAGGCCTGCTGTACTTCCCCGGAGCACTGGACATGTGTGTTCACGCGTTATAGGTGACCACACTCACATACACACCCAGACACATCTAAACACACCTCTGTCCTGTGAAATTAGACAAATTTTTGTTCTAAATGCAAATGTGACCGTGTGACCCAGGCCACCTGCCGCTGGGCCCCTGCCCAAAGCACCCAACAGCAGCTCTTTCTGGGGCTCCTAGTTTGGGGGAGAGGAGCAGGATGTGGGAGAAGGTGTTCCTGGCCTAGTCTGCACACAGTTGGGTTTTCAGACTCTGTGGGTCTGTGTCTTGTTGCAGAGACTCTTGGTAAGAGCACAGAGCTGCCAGTCGCCCACCTGTCTTTGTCCACTGCAGCCCCTGCCCCTTGCCTGAACTGTCCCCAGTCCCTGTGCCATGAGGCCTGCCTGCCCTGCCCACCAGGGCACCTTCCTGGCAGCCTGTGTCTGGGTCCAGTCAGTCTGTCCCCTCCCGTTCCCTACTCCTGGAACATTAGCTCCCCAGCAGGAACTTGGAGGAAGGCTGTGTTATCTCAGACATAAGCCTTCATGGGGCAGGGACCACAGCCCCTCGGAGCCCTGTGTCCTCGGATCATGCGGGATACATTTGCTCATGAGTGGATGGAAATGCTCCGGTGCCCAGCACACAGCACGACCTCGACCCGCCCACACCACCATGAGCCACAGCCTTCAGGAGTCCTACCAGGAAGCCACTCAGAGTCAGTGGACGCTCCTTCCTTCGACATCGTGGGGGGTACAGACACGCTTAGATTGTGAATGGAGTGCCCACTCCCAGGACATGAGAAAGAACCATTAAAAAAACAAAAGTAAATAGCATCTCATTGCTCCCAAACAACAGATGACGTCTGCCACACGACCCTGTGACCTTTAAAAACCCACTCACCAAGTGTATAGGTCTAAGCTGCCTGCTCAGCTTCTCCAAGCTCTGAGCCCTGCACTGGGTGGGAATGAGTGGGCACTCTGGATGCAGCGGCTCATGTTCTCAGGAGGTCCCACAGGTCCTGGGGTGCAGACGCACGGATTGCTGGACGGTAAACAGGAGTCCCTGAGAACAGCTGACCCAAGCCCCCAACTCTTTCGGGGCTGACTTCGCTCACACAGCCATCTCTCAAACTTGGCAAGTGGGGCCAGGCCCCCAGACGGACTTCTCACGGCCCCCTCCCCAGCCCTGACCCTGGTTCCCCTGGTGAGGATGCTGGTTGCGTTCCTCTAGGAGGGGCTCAGCCGGACCCCGACACTCTAGGACTCCTACTTCCCGGCTTCAAGAAAATCCCCCAGCAGGGCTGCGCCTGCCCCCTACTCAGAACCAGAGCTGCTCTTCTGTTTCACCGAATTCATGATGCTCCCCATGCGCATGCATGTGTGCGTCTGCTCATATGTGTGTGCGTCTGTGTGCACACGTGCTGTTGGTTGCCCTGCTGGAACGCAAACTCTCTGGCTGCAGCGGCGTCCGTGTGCACAGAGCACACTGGTTCCTCACTACGCCTGGTCTGTAGCAGAGCTCTCAGCTCACTGTCATTAAGTTGTTTTGACATGAGGTGCAGAGGTGGGGGGAATGGAGGTCGGGGTTCAGGCTTCAGGAAGGCCTGGGGGGGTCTGTAAAAATAAGGATGTGTGCAGAGGCACTGGGCGGGCCTCCTTGATTCCTTCCCACCAGACGGCTGGGCCAGGAGAAAGGGGAAGGATCCTCAACCCCACAATCCCATCCCATGCGTGACCCTCCCACCAACACCCATCTACTGGGCATGTGCAGCCTTGGTTCCCACTGACAGCCTCTGGGCTGGAGCAGCACCTACCAGTGCAGAGGGGGCCAAGCCTGCAGACTGGAGGTGACAGGCCTGGGAACTGTGGTCCTGGTCCTGCCAGGTGTTTGCCGAGTGTGTGACCTCGAACTGCGCAGGTTCCTCACTTCCCCAAGCTTCTCGAGCTAAGGGAGACCCAGGGCTGTGCGGATAACTGAATGCATTTGTCTGAGCAGAACGTCTAGCCCAGTGGCGGGTCTGTGGAAAAACAGAATGTCCTTTGCTGCTGTCAGGATGGGCCCTGGTACGGTCCCCAGCCGGCATCATCCCCAGGCTCTGCCTGTCCAGGACAGAGGATGTCCACACGTCCCACCCAGGTCCCTGTCACGGGCACACGAGGAGCGACCCATCTACCATGAGGCACGCACAGTGTGGTGTCGCCCGAGGGCAGGGGTGCTGACCTTGGGCTTCCTTCACCATGTGCCTCCTCTCCCAGATACCTCACTTCTCTGTGCAGCTGAAATGGGTGTTTTCCCCAAGATCCAGCCCTGAGTCAACCCACTCTTGTCCTCATTTTCAGAAGTTCAGGATTATTCCGAGCAAGTAAGGCCACTTCCCAGTCTTTGTACAAACCCATGTGAGCTAGGCTTGCTTCGTGGAGTCAGACCACGCCCCTAGCGGGTCCCTGCACCTCAAACCAGCCAGGCAGAAGCCAGGCCACCTTCTTGCAGGCCTGAGAACACAGGAAGGGTGGGTTCTTGAAATTGATTTTGACTCCTTGTTTCTTATTTCCGAGCAATTCCATCAAGTTCAACCAATTTAACCCCAAATTAAATCTCAATATATTCACAAGGTTGATTTACTATTTCCTCTTTTTCATATTCCAGCCCAGCTTATTACACTGCTTATTTTTTTATAAAGTAGATGATCAAGCTATAAGTGACATACAATAGTACACAGTTAATGCACCTGATCTGACAAGTTTGGACACAGGTGCATGCCCACAGAGCCCTCCCTTCCATCACGGTCACAGATCTCTCCATCCCCTCCATGAGCTTCCTTATGTCCCTCTGCTTCACGAGTGTGTGCAAGCATGTGGGTGCTAAGAGCATGTCACATGACACCCACCATCTCAACAGGGGTGAAGTGTCCCCCACGGTGCTATGGCCCACACGCTCCAAGCTGCGTGGTGGGGCTCCGAGCTGGTTTGTCCTGTGTGACTGCAACGCCCAGCCTACCAGCTCGTTAATGCCCACGGCCAGAGGGCCTGTAGTTCGGGGCTGGGGCTGCGAAGATGGGAGTCTGAGGCACAGATCTACACACATGCTCTCCCACTCAAGGAGGCAGGGGAGAGTCCGAGACATGAGCAGGGAGGGGTCGGGATGAGGCTGCCCTGAAAATGCACAAGAGAGTAAAAGGGGAACAGGGGAAAAATGGCGGCTCTCAGGCCCACAGAGGGTGGATGCTGTCTGAGTGGCCCCAGACCACACCCATGCATCTGCCAAGTGCCAGGAGGCCATTGGGAAATTCCTGAATTGTCCCTGACCTCTCCTATGTTCATTCCAGGGATGGGGACTATCTGGTTGAGAGGAGCAGATGCCCACTCCGTGAAGGGTCTCTGCATAGGGACCTCAGGGACGGTGCTTACAGCACTGTGCCAGCTCTGACCTGATAGCCCCCTGAAAATACCCTCAATGCCACCTGAAGCAGTGACTGGATGATTGGTGTGACTGGGTACTTTGGGAAGAGGAAGGGCACTGCTGGGTCCTCCTGCCAGGAGGTGTAATCCCTCCCACATCCGGGGATCCTTCCAACCCCTGCTGCAGGCTGTACCAGGCATGGAGCCTGTCTCGCTCTGCAGGCACGGTCCACACTTGGCCATGGACATCCTTGGAACCATGACGCTCTGCCTCGCTCAGGGACAGCAGGACAGGTCATCATACCAGGCACTATGGGCTGTGACGGCAAAACCTGAAATGCAGGGAGGCCTCATGAACACAACAGGACCACGGACATTCCCAGTCACCAGCGGAGGCATCACAGGGAGAGAGAAATTCAGCAGTTCCCGATCGTGTCCAAGCATGGGTTCTGGGGAGGAGGGCAGACTCCCTGCTGGAAGAGGAGGTTGCAAGGCTGCGGAAAGCACAGCCAGGCAGGGGACGAGTGTAGGCACAGAACATGGCTCCGCCCATCTTCAAAACTGCATCTGTAACCTCGGAGCCTCTGCGGTGGGACCTCACAGTCCCTGCTGATGGCCCATGACTAGAACCCTGGTATGTCAGCGGTCATTTCCCCGCTCCGGTCCCTGATGGTCACTGATTATTAGTGCGCAGACAAGCGTGTGATTACCCGCCCAGTGGTGAGCCAGCCATGGTGAAGACCGGCCACTCTAGCACGTGTGCTTGAAAAGACGCACGGCCTGGTTCCCAGATCCCCAGGGCTGGGGGGTGGGGGGCGCAGGTGCCCACAGGCTGCCCGTGGATGACCGCAGCCCTAACTGGTCAGCAACATATCTCCCCCTGCAGACAAGTCACTTCGCCAACCGAGGCCACAATGACCAACCACAGCTACCACCAGATGTGGCACAGAATAGTCACTTCGGTGGAACCTGCTCGGTCTCGGGAGAGCCATGGCTCACCTGTACTCAGCCGCAGTCCGACACCACCTGGATGAGACCCAGTGGGGAACTGGCCTCATTCTAGAGTAAGACTGCCCCTTCCTCATGCCACACAAGACAGTGGTCCTTGGGGAGGACCCATGCTACACAACAGAAGCTTATGGTCTAGGAGAAAATGATGAGGGACAAGACAACAGATATATGTCCTTCAGCCCTCTCTGCAGGATATGTGCTCAGGTCTAGACACCGTTTGGGTACTGAGAACATAGCAGCAGGAATACCAACATCCCAGTAGGAAACAGACAAAAAATGCCATGTCTCTGCGTGTGTGTGTGTGTGTTCATGCACCTGTCTCCACAGGTAACCCTGGAACTTGGGGGGGGGGGCATCAATGTCCTGTGTGGCCAGAAATCCATGTACAACTTCTGACCCCCCAAGACCTAACTGCTAAGAGCCTCATGTGGACTAGAGGCCTTACCAACGACACAGTCAAAGGACACGAATGGTGGAGGTTACATGTGTCATTCACTGTGTCCTTACAGTACAGTAAGCCAGAGAAGAGAAAACACTGTTAAGAAAATCATAAGGAAAGGAAAACACATTTATAGTACTGAGCTGCATTTACCAAAAAGAATCTGGGTGTAATCGAACCCACACAGTTCAAGCCCACATTATTAAAGATTCAGCTGAATTTGCAAGATGGGATCACTGCTACAAAGGCAAACAAAGCAGAGCAGTCTCACTGCCCTAAAATTCCCAGGGCTCTGCTTGCACCTTCTTTTACCTCAAGCCCCTGGCAGTTGCTGACAGTTTTACTGTCTCTGTACTTCTGCTTTTTCCCAGAAGGTCAGAGAGTGAGAATCACACAGCACGTGGCCTTTCCAGACTGGCTTCTTTCCCCTGGTGATGTCAATGTCAGGCTTCTCCCTATCTTCTCATGGCTCAATGGCTCATTTCTTTTTAGTTCTGAACAATGTTGTTATCTGGCCTGTATGGACGTGGGCTTCCCACTGCCTGGGGGGAAACACCAAGGCATGTGTCTGCGCCATCCCAGGGCCATCCCAGGGTGAGACTGCTTCAGTGTTGCAAGAAGCCACCCAAATGTCCCACTAAGGGGCCGCGTGAGGCCCTGCTGCTCCACATTCTCTCCAGTAGACCGTGGGTGTGGGTTACGGTTGGCTTGCAAGCACGTTAGCTCTGAGATGCACACTGACATCAGACAAATTTGGGGCTGACTGCAGGACATACGCACTTGCAGCTCTGAGGGGACGTGGGAGGCAGAACTATCAATTCAAGAATCATCAATATAAGAGACCACATTCAAGACTACAAGAAGGATGGTGTGGTCTGGAAAATAAATACAAACTGAGCAGAGAAAAAGTCTGAGGATGGGGTTCTGGGCACCAAGAGTTTCGAAGCTGGAAGGACACAGAGAACCCCAGGGAAGGCAGCTGTGAAGAAGCAGGGGGAAGGAAGAGGGGGATGAAGAGTTCCGGGATGCAGGTTGGGGTAAGACTACAGTCCAGCGACCACCCTGGAGCAACCAACTGGATGGAGGGGAGGGACAGGTCAGCAGCACAGAGGGAGGACCTGAGGGTCCTGGCTGTCACAGAGACAGAGGTGGTGCCACAGGGTTGGGGGCACACCTGTGAGGGCAGCAGCACATGGCTGCCACTGAGGCAGGATCTGGCCTCACAAGGGTTGTTGTTCATTTGCCTTAAGAAAGGGCAGGATTTTCTGAGAGACTCTGCAACCTTCTAGGTCTACTTAGTACAAGAGACATGGTAGGAAAAGAGTCTTGAGTTGACAGGGCTCACGGGGGCACTAACATGGGTTCCAGGAGGCACCTGTGGCCACAGGGCTAATCCAGGGTCCATGGTCTGCCCGCGACATGCAACGACTCCCTGTGTGTTTCCGGTGTGGCCCCGTCTCCCTGCTTGCCTGGTGTCCCTGGGACCTGACATGGTACTGGGCAAAGAGGAGACATTCAATGAATGTCCACTCCACTGACTGTCCTCAAAACCCTGAAGTGGACCCTACAAACTCTTCAACACATGCACACACTTTTGGGAAGAAAGCACAGACACATCAAGCTCTAGAATCATTGTATGTTGGTTGAAAATGAACTCTCAAAACTAGATCTGGTTTAATCCCACTGAATAATAATTAAAGAGGTTTTGATCCTAAAATGAAATATCATTTAATCTCAGTTGGCAAGGATTTTCGGAGATGAGAGTATTCTGGCATGCTTCTGTGTGATCAGGTGAGAGCTAAGGTTCTTTCACACAAGAGAATTCCAGAAATTCAAGGTATCTCTAAAGACTAACTAGAAGAACCTTCTTCCCCTTCTTGTTTTTTGTGTTTATTTGTTTTTTCCTCCTTCATAATCTGCAAAGGTTTCTCCGTCTCCTAAGCCCTTGTGGCTGATAGGGGCAGCAGACTGGTAATCCAGCTTTGTCATACCACCGGGGACCCCCTTCCTCACCCCTCTGGGGATTTGTCCTCTGGCCTTCCTGCTGACACACTGAGCCACAATGCCACAGACGTGATTCTCATGACTGATACCTAGGGAACCCGCTGTGCTGCCCCCTCTCCCCTCCCTCCCTCCCCCCTTCCTCTCTAAGCTGGACAGGCCATCTTTCATGCACAGTCTCCAACATGCTGGTTCCGAGGGTGATGTTGGACATAACCAGACCCCTGCCTCTCATTGTATGGAATTTCCCAAAAGCTTCTAGGTTTCTCCGCCAAGTCACTGACATGTTCATGGCAAATATCTGTTTTCCCCATTTCCCAGAAGCAGCTCTAGAACGTGAAACTCCCAACAGTCTGGGAGCATTCCAACTACTCCATGTGCCTCCCAGTATCATGGGACATTTATTTCATTGTTGTTCTGTCTTTTCTAACAGTTCTTTTTTAAAAAATTTTTTTAATTTTAAGTATTTATTTATTTTATTACATTATTTTATTTTTTCAGTGTTCCAAGATTCATTGTTTATGCCCCACACCCAGTGCTCCATGCTATATGTGCCCTCAATACCCACCACCAGGCTCACCCATCCCTCCTCCCGTCTCCCCTCCAAGACCCTCAGTTTGTTTCTGAGTCCAAAGTCTCTCATGTTTCATCTCCCTGCCGTACCCTTCAACAGATGAATGGACAAAGAAGATATGGCCCATATATACAATGGAATATTACACCTCCATCAGAAAGGATGAATATGTAACAGTTCTTCAGAAGCCTGAGTAATAATGACCATTGAATTTATGAAGGAAGTACACTAATTATAAAAGATTATTGTAACAAAGAGTCTCCAGTCCACCAGTACAGTCTGACCCTGCCACTGTTCCATGCAGACTTCAGCCACACTTCCCTAGTCTGCAGTCCCTGTATTTCTGTACAATCTAGGAAACCTGTTTACAGTTTTAACAACCAAAGAGCATTCATAAAAATCTTGCATTCATGCCAACAGGCAGGAATATAAATCTAATCCCCTCAGAATAGAAAAAATACATAAAAAATTACCTTGTATAAAAAGCACCACTACTATCAGAACATACATTTTGCAGGGCTAAGTGCAGAAGGAACAAGGGCACTGCGGGGCCTGGTGCGGAGGGAATAGGAAGGCTGTGGGGCCCGGTGCGGAGGGAACACGAACAGTGCAGGACCGAGTGCGGAGGGAACACGAGTGCAGGCCCCTTGTTCAAACAGCAACGGCGGAGCATTAAAGCAAATGCTGAGCCCCCCGAGTACGAGCCTTTCACACTGATGAAGTACAAATCACTTCAGGCCAGTGTCCTAGGGATCAGGGTCAATGTCCTGGGAGATGGGACCAA
>PITA01004280.1:103660-125895 GCA_004023965.1 Spilogale gracilis
GGGGGTGGAGGACAGTGTCCTGGGGGTGGGAACCAGTGTCCTGGAGACTAGGGACAGTGTCCTGGGGATGGGGGACAGTGTTCTAGGGGTGGGGAACAGTGTCCTGGAAACTTTGGATAGTGTCCTGGTGGTGGGAGACAGTGTCCTGGGGGTGGGAGATAGTGTCCTGGAGACTAGGGACAGTGTCCTGAAGACTTTGGATAGTGTCCTAGGGGTGGGGGACAGTGACCTGGGGGTGGGGGACAGTATCCTGGAGACTAGGGACAGTGTCCCGGGAATGGGAGACAGTGTCTTGGAGACTTGGGACAGTGTCCTGGAGATCACCCTAAAGGAAGATAACACTCCCAGGAGCACAGCAGCAGAAGACACCCCAGAAAAGATGTCAACTCTGCCTCCTATGGGTGTCTAACTCAAAATGATCAACCCAGAAGTCTTTAGGCTGGGCAGAGGTAAATTTTTTAATTTTTCTACTAACTAAAATCATATAAATTTATTACTAGTTCTAACCTATGCTCAAAAACAATGGATGTAGGACTTTCAAATAAGCTTCAAGGCAATTTTTACTGGAATTCAGTGACATTTCTGTTGCTAATCATGGTCCCATAGTGTGGGGAATGTTTTTGCTTTTACTTCAAATAAGAGCAGAGCTGACCCTTGGTATGCAAATTATTATTTTTCTGTATGCATATTAGCAGTTTATACTGAAATATCTCCTTTTCTATAATCATATATTACAGCTACCTTGTAAACATATTCATTTAAATTCATTGTATTTTTCTTTTTATTTTCTGGGATTTTTTTTTTTTTTTTTTACTGATAAATTTGCTTTCCTGAAGCTATCATATAGGAACCATTCTATTTCATAAGACATTTGGTTTGCCTTTTAGTTACCGCAATTTACTGAAAAATCCTTTTAGTTCTTGCTTCCCTAGTACTGCTATTACGCTTTAGGGTATCATTTTCCATGCTATTTCTTGTATTCGTGGCCAAATATTTTCCAGATGCTATACATTGATTGCTGGCGTTCCCCCCTTGCAAATTCATATGTGGGAACCCAACCCCCAGGGTGATGGGGTGCTTTGGGAGGAGATGAGGTCATGAAGGTGGAGCCACCACGATGGGATCAGTGTCCTCATGAGGGACCCCAGAGTGCTCCCAACCACTCCTGAAGGGCACAGCTGGGAAACACCATCCATGCCCCATGAAGAGGTCCTCAGCAGCCCCAGGATCTGCTAGATCCTTGATCGTAGATGGCCAGACTCTAGAACCGGGAGAGGTCAATATCCGTCACTGACGATCCGCGTGGTCTGTGGCATGTTACTGCAGCTTGAATGCACGGAAACCAGTGTTGGGATTCTTTTATGTTTTTTCTCTGTGTCAACAGTTATTGCCTACAGTCTAGGTGGTCCCAAGAACTACCTCACACAACACGTATGTCTACCCAGGACACGTCTCGAGAACCACTTCCAACACCTGAGACAGAAACTAGCCTCTCCCAAACTGGGATGTGCCTGATGCAGCATGGAGACCTCGGCGTCACGAGATTACTCTGTGGTCACTGCGTAGACCAGGATGCCTGGGTCCCTCAGAGAGCCATAAGTCGCAGAGCGCCATGTGGACCTAAATAGCCTCTCTAGGACCTGCAACATGTTCTCCTTACATTTCCTCCCCTACATTGATTTACTCCCCCAAATATTTAACTTTTTTAAGAAACTCAAGTTCACCTGCTCTGATCAATGTTCACAAACCAGAAGCGGGTGATAACCAAGTGAGCCGGTGTTAACAAAGCCGTTCACATAAACAGGGATTTCACATGGGCTGCAGCTTTGCACCATGTGGAGCTGAAGAAACTCAGGCAGGTTGGGGTACTATTTCCACTGTTCCGGCCAGAAGGAAGCACACGCGTGTGTGGGCGACCAAATGTTACTGTAAGACCTCAGTGACTCTGCACTGAAGCTGAGCGCTCTCGTTTCTACTCACAAGAGGGCCTCTATAGTGTACGAGGATGAGCAAGATGAAATGCTGAGAATTAAAATTTAAATTTTTCTCTACTTAGGACAACAGTAAACACCAAATAAACAAAACCATGACTCGGGAGTTGGCAAAGAAAGGAAAGCCTTGATGTCATACTTCCTTTAACAGCACTTTTTTCCAGCTTGCTGAACCAGGGCTCCATATTTTCTCACCTTGCGCTGGGCCCTGCCAAGTGGGCAGCTGACATGCTCACAGGCCACACGGCTTCCAGGCAAGACTGGGCTTCTGGGGCAGAACATGTCTGGGAATCCTTGGGAGAACCTTGGGAGAAGGAGCCTGGGATGACCTCGACATGATAATGTCACACGTTATCTTCCTCAAGAAAACAGATCTGGGTCTAGTTACCTTTCGTGAGCGAGGTGGACCGACTAAGACCACTGTACGCTTTGCAGCGGCCTCTGCCCGTAAGGGTAACAAGCAGCACATGCAAACTCTGTGTGGAGCTCCTCTGTGGGGAGCCTCCTCTGCATCTTCCTAATCCATTTAGGGAGAGATTCCTGTTGTACCCAATTTAAAAGAAATATGAGTAAGATTTTGTTTGGGCTGAGCTAACAATGTATGCATAGGAAGTGTGTAAACACAAATACATTCATCCCAAATCTTGAAGCCCCAGAAAATCCTGAACGCTCCCATAAGCCCCCGCCCCAGTGCTTCCCATGGCAGCCTGCCTGTGGGACGTGGCTGGCCGGGGACCAGGATCGCTGCAGGCCCGTGAAGTTCAGGCACTCGGCGAAAGGCTGCACAGAGCCATTCTGTCCACAGTATGGGCACTGACCCCGATACAGATGTCTGTCGGCTCTTTCCTTCCCTGGGCTGACAGGAAAGGTTTTATTGTAGGTAGTAAAGTTTCTACTCTCTTCCCGGGTATTTTAGGGAAAAGAACAGGAAAAGAGATGTGTACACATCCTAGTGTCTGGTCTTGCTAGTTCTCAGTAAGGAAAGGCCTTGTAACTAGGTTAAAAGGGACACAGCATGAGGAAGCAGGAATTAACCTGTCAAAAGGGATTTTGGACAGGATAACACTTTTTGTTTCCCTCCTCATACACTTTGGGGAAGAAAAGCTCAACTTCAGGTTTGGAGCAACATATCCACATCCGCAGCTGAGCTCAGAGCAGCGTGCTTGCCGTGTCTACTGAGGCACAAAGCACGAGCATTACAGAATGATTCCAGACGGTGGTGTAGACAGGAAATCACACTCTGCTTGAAGAGGGCTCCTGGAGCAGCAATCGGTTCACCTGAGATGTTGTGGCATTGAAGACAGGCTGGGTTTACAGTCCGTGCCCGGGCGACGGGACTGAACTCATGAGCGCTCTCGGGAAAGGCGGTCTGGGGCTGCATTGGGCTCCGTAGTTACTGAACTACAGACATGGATCCAGGGTTATCGAGTCCGGATGGTGGTGTGTTCTGATTCAGACCAGAACAAATAATGCTCAAAAGCAGCTTCCCAACGAATGATGAACATTCAAAATACAGACCACAATAGCATCTTGCCTCCTGCAATAAACGCTTCTCATCTAAGCCCAGAGATGAGACATCATTTCCACTCTCTGCCTTTGGGTATTAGGGAAAATACACACTTTCACTGACAAATAAAACAGAGTCTGTCCAACGTAGAGATACAGCAAGTCCTTAGTCTACTGAAACCCACCCAACACGTTAATCCTATATCATCACAACTGTGCTTCTTGGAAAGAAGCAGGGTCTAAACAATAAAATAATTGTGAAAATAATGATAATCATGATGAAAAGCCATCTGTTCAAGATGATTAGGAAATAGACCAGCACATGAAGCTTTTGTCCTCCCCGCCCCCCACCCCCCCGGCCTCCTTCCTGTGGTGCTCACAGACTGCAGCCCGGGCTTTGCCACCAGGGCAACTTTGTCCTTGCTCTAGAGAATGGCACATTAAAAACGATTCCAGCTGAGAGCACGAGAGTGGCCTGAGAGCACCCTCCCCTCCCACTGCATCTGGGTAGCAGGAGTCACCTGCCAAGATGTAGAACCTCACCGGCTACATGCAGATGTCCTAGGACACCCAGTAGGTGCTCACAAGCACAGGTGTAGTAGTCTCACCTGGAGGTGGGGGGAGCTGTATTAAAAAGAGTCTGAAAGGTTTTTAGTTTAACATAACCAACATTTAATAAGTACCTACTCTGTTCAGCATGGAGGAGACAATTTATTTGGTTTTTGTTTTTTAAGAACCTTAAGAATCCTACATTGAAGGAATTCATAGTCTCCAGGGCTCCAGCAAGGCTCACCTCGGCTGCTCTTCTGCCTGGTGGGTCTGTTGTTTGCCTATATGATCAATTCATTACTCACTCATTAACTCATGCAATAAGTAAATACATAATACATGAATAGAGAAATAAAGCTAATTGCCCTGGCTTGAACTGAATGACTAGGAAAATCCTGTCCTTGCTCACAGGCCGGAAAAATCTGTCAGTTAAAGCATTGATTACAAACTTAAGAAGCTTAAAGTCACTGTAAAAGATATATTTTAGAAAGCACTTTTGTCAAAGTGCTGGTGTAAGTTGGCTGAATGCTGTGATAACAAAACCACAGGACCAACCTGGGGCTTGAACCACAAGATTCTGTTGCTCAAAGTTCTGGAGGCCACAGCCCCCGATCAAGAGGTCAGACTGGGGCCAGTGCCTGGGAGGTCTCTCCCTGCTCAGTCAGCTGCAGCATCCCCTGCGTTCATGGGCATCACCCCACCTCTGCCCTCACCTGGACGCAGCATTCTCCCAAGTGTGTGTGTGCCCACATTTCCCTCTTTTATAAGGATACTAGTCACACACAATCAGGGACCCCTGATGCCAGTGAGACCCTGTCCTAACCAATGACATCTGCAAAGACCCCATATCTAAATCGGGTTACCTTCTGGGTCCTGGGGGTTGGGACTCCAACATATAAATGTCCTCTAAGGTGTCCTTGAGATCAGAATGCATCTAAGCATCTGAAAACACTTGGGATCATGATGAGCCTAGTAGCTACTGAGGCTGAATATCAGTCAGCTTGATTCCTTGATTCCTTCCTTCCTTCCTCCCTCCCTTCCTTCCTTCCCTCTTGCTTAAACAATAGCGCACTTTACGGTCTCACATTTCAAGACTCCCAGATTCAGGACTACTCCACTGAAACTCAAGGCCAACATGTGACCCCTTTGCCCTTTGACTCCAGTACCCCCCTGCTGTCATGGAACCCTAACCCTAACCCTGGCAAGTTCAGTCCCCTGGACCCATCCCAGAAACACAGGAAAACTTCCCCAGGAACTTAAGGAAGGGATGACCAGGGGTGGTGGCCAGGGCTGTGGGCAGAGGCAAGTGGGACCCTTACTGCTGCATGTCTGCCACAAACCAGGCTCCTGAAATCATGCTGTTTGCCACCTCCACACACAAGGACCTCAGCAGGGAGGCAAGGAAGACTCAAGGCAGAAACAGAAAATTATAAGAAGACAGTAACTCAGCCCAGGTCTCCCTAGGTATGCAAAATGTTTTTTTTTTTAAGAAATTATTTATTTGACAGAGAGAAACACAGCCAGAGAGGGAACACAGGCAGGGGGAGTGAGAGAGGGAGAAGCAGGTTTCCCGCCAAGTAGGAAGCCCGATGTGCGACTTGATCCCAGGTCTCCGGGCATCGCTTAACCAACTGAGTCACCCAGGCGCCCCAAAATATGTTATTTTTTAAAGATTTGATTGATTGATTGATTGATCTAAGGGAGAAAGAGAGCATGAGCTGCAGGAAGGAAAGAAGGAGACCCTCAAGCAGACTCCACCCCAGACCGGCTCAGCTCGGAGGTTGATGTGGGGCTTGATCCAGGAGCCTGAGATCACGACATGAGCCAAAGTCAGATGCTTTCACCAACTGAGGTTAAACATGTTTTCCAGTCCTGCATCTGAAAGGTCATCACCAGACCCTAGGTCACCTACATTTTCTTCTATGGTAACTTCTACAAGAGTTATAGTTTTTCATTCTATATTTATTTCTATAATCTATTTTGAGTTAACTCTTGTGAAAGGTGTAAGCTCCAACTCTAGATTTTGGGCCCAGAATACAGTATCCATTGGTGAATGTCTTGTGTGACCTTGAGAAGAAGGCCTACCCTCCAGGTGCTTGATGAAGCAGCCTACAGAGTGTTAGGCGATAACTGATTTGAACTCTACAACTTACACATCTGTTGAGATTTTCCAGTTTTTCTTAAGTCAGTTTGGTAAATTTTCCATGTTTGTAGGAATCTGTTCATTTCATTTGTTGCTGTACAATTATTTGAAGTATTCTCTTATAATCCTTACTTCTGTATGGTCTGTAGTGATGTCTTCACTTTTATTTCTAGTTTTACTTGTTTATGTCTTCTTTCTTTTTCTTTGTTAGTTTAATTCAAGGATTTGTTAATATAATTTTTTTTTCAAAGAATAAACTCTTGGTTTGGTTGACATTGTTGTGGTTTTACTCCTGATTTTAATTATCTCTACTATACTACTGATTCTTTCCTTCTGCTAGCTTTGGCTTTCTCTAGTTTCTCAAGATGTAAAGTTAGGTATTGATTTGAGATCTTTTTAATGGAGGCATTTATGGTTATTAATTTCCCTCTAAGCACAGCCTTTGTTACAGTTCATAAATTTGGGTGTTTTCATTTTCATTCATCCTTGTTTTTCAATTTCCCATGTGATTTCTTCTTTGGACCACTGGTTATTTAAGAGTGTCTTATTTAATTTCCCCATTCTTGGAAATTTTCTAGATTCCTACTGTTGCTAGCTTTCTTCCATGGTGGTCACAAAGATAGTTAGTATGATTTCAATCTTTTAAAATGTATTTAGACTTGTTTTGTGGCTGAATATATTGTCTATGACAATGTCCCCTGCCCACTTGAGAAGAATGTGTGTTTTGCTTTGGTTGGGTGGCGTGTTCGGTATATGTCTGTTATATCTAGTTGTCTAATAATGTTCAAATTCTCTATACTTTATTGATCTTCTATCGAGACATCTTATCCATTATTCAAAGTGTATTCAAGTCTCTAACTATTACTGTTAAGCTATCTATTCCCTTCTTCAGTTCTATCAATGTTTTGCTTTACATATGTTAGGACTCTGTTTGGTGGATATATTTCTTAAATTGGTATAATTTCTTGGTCAATTGACACTTTATCAATATATAAATGTACTTTGTCCCCTATGTCCTCCATTACTGCCTTTTTGTGTTTAGTTGATTATTTTTTTTTTGTAGTGAACCACTCAGTTTCCCTTTAATTGCCTTTTGTACGTATATTTTTAGATATTTTCTTTGTGGATAAATTTAGGATGGTAGGATTACACTTTTCATCTCAAATTTGTAACAGTGCAATTCAAATTGATACTAAATTGACTTCAATGGTGTAAAAAAGCTCTCTTCCTATATAGCTCCATTCCTCTTGTTAGTTTCACAAATTACACCCTTATACAGTGTGTGCCCACAACAGATTTATAATTACCTTTCATATAATTATCTATTAATTATTGTAGGAAATTTAAAAATGGAGTTATAGGCCATTAGTACCATAATGTTAGCTTTCATATGGGCTCATGTATTTACATTCACTAAAGATCTTTCTCATCACAAGGCTTTGACTTACCATCTACCATCCTCATTTCCAATGACTCCCTCTAGCATTTTTTGCAGAACAGGTCTCGTGGTATCAAACTCTCTCATTTTTTTGTTTATATGGGACTTTTTAAATTTTGCCTTCATTTTGAAGGGCAGGTTGAAGATATAGACTACTAGTGTGATGCTTTTCTTTCAACACTTGACTTACCACCCCCTGCTCTTCCAGAAATCAGGCCATAAGCTTTTAAGGGTCCTTTGTATGTGATGAGTTGCTCCTCTTACTGCTTCCAAGATTTTATTGTTATTATTTTTTTGTCTTTGAACAGTTTAATTATAGTGTGTATTTGTGTGGGTCTCTTTGCAGTTAGCCTATTTGGAGTTCATTAATCTTCTTAGACTTTTAGATGTTTTTTCCTCCAGAATTTGTTAGTTTTTATAATTTCTATTTATATTCTCATTGTATTCATACATTGTTTTCCCAATTTCCTTTAGTTCTTTGAGCATATTTAAGACAATTGTTTTAAAAATCTTTGTTAGCACGTCCAATGTTTGGACTTTTTTTATTTAATAATAATTTATTTTATATTTTTTCAGTGTTCCAAGATTCATTGTTTATGCCCCACACCCAGTGCTAAATGCAAAGACTTTCTAAGGATCTTTCTGTTCAATTTATTTTGGTGCTTTGAGTGGGTCACATGTTCCTGCTTCTTTCTATGTTTTTTTATTTTTTTTGTTGTTGTTGTTGAAAACTAAACATTTGAAGGTTATAATGTGGTAACTCTGGAAACCCTTCTCTGGGATTGTCTGCTTTTTGTTTTGGTTTTTTGGTTTTTTGGTTTCTTTCTTTCTTTCTTTCTTTCTTCTTTCTTTCTTTCTTTCTTTCTTTCTTTCTTTCTTTCTTTCTTTCTTTCTTTTTTGAAGGCTACAATAGAAGGCTTTTAGAAAGCCTTTTAGAAAGACGGTATTCTTTGTAGTATGTGGTCACTAAAGTCTCTTCCTTAGTGTTGTGTCCAGCTAGTGTTTTGACAGAGATTTCCTTGAATGACAGGACCTAATAGGCAAAAAAACCCCAAAAAACAAAAAAACAAAAAGCAAATGAACAAAAATACCTTTCCCATCTTTGAAGATTTTCTCTGTGCTGGGGCACATTCATCACTCAGACCAGGCTTGCAGTGAGCCTAAAGTGAAAACTTCTAGTCTTCTCAGGTTTTTTTCTGGACAAATATATCGATCTGGGTGTATGTGGGGCTTTCTAAATTTCCCATTAAAAGTGGGTGCTCTGTGTGTGTGGTGGTAAGATATTACAGAGCATAAAGTTTAGTGAGTGGGTGGGATGAGAGCAAATAAAACACTTACAAAGGTTTTTTTGTTTGTTTGTTTTTTACCATTTTTAAGTTGCCCTTTGCCTGATTAAGCATGCTGTAAACTTGGGACTGTTTTCTAGTATTCCAACAATGTTGTCCCGATGGTCTTCATGTGTTTTCCTTCTTCCGCAGGTGGGTGGGCCCTTGGAGCTGTCCACACCACCACTCTGCTCATGTCACTTACTTCTATGCACCTTAAATAACCCTTCACAGAAACTCTATCAATCATGAGAGGGAGTAGCTAAGGCCTTCAGCCTAGTGCATTAATGAATGTGCTGAAAATAAAACACTTGATAAAAACTTTTTTTTCACCATTAAAAAGACTCAGTATCTTTTCATATATTTAGAAATCATTATTGCATATTCATACAATGGAATATGGCCCACTCCACAATCTAGCTGAATGTGGTGAATATACAAAGACAAATAACAGTGCCTTGGGCAGAACCTGTGACCTGCCTCAGAGAACCTGTGACTCATGTTGGGAGAGGGGGCATCCATACAGGAGGGAGCCCCAGGAGGAGGAAGGGGTCCTTGAGGGCAGTGGGCACAGCCACACAGAACAGGGGAAGTCTCACAAAGACAGTGGCTAGGATGGGCGTGGCTCAGGCACATGAAAAATTAAATATAGTTTAGACCCAGGGCTTTCTTGCAAGTTCTTTACGCTCTATTTCATTTGACTTTTACTGACTTCTTTCACTAGAAATTTTACAAGATACATAAAGGTACATACAACTCTTGTGGCCCATTTTGCAAGCATTTCCCACTCTAGCTAAGAATCAAGGAGTAGAGCATCATTCAAAAAACAAGGTGAAGAAAGTGTCCTTATTTCAGAGACCATCTTCTCAGAGATGAGGAAGAAGACCTGTGTCTGTTGAGATAGCAGGGGTGTTCACATGCAGGACACAGTCTGTTCTGTTCTCTGGCAAGCTGACCTTTCAGTCTTCGATCATCAATGTCCATGGACTTCTTTAGACTCACCTGGCCATGTCTGCATGTTGCTGGCCACAGGAAGGGATCTAAGCCAATTACTAAATGACTGCTTTAAAACTGCAATTACCCTTAAAAGTAAATTGTAATCCCTGGTGAAATGATTCACTTTGTAAGGTCTCAAACAAACATTTTGATCTAATGACTGTTCCCCAGTGAAACAATAGCTATTGGCTGTAGGAACAAAAAAAAAAAACCCCAGAGAAAATGATTTCTGAGCCAGGAAAGAAGACCAAATTCTAGGGTAATTTCCTAAATTCCTGGTTATAATCCAGAAAACTGAATTTAGAATTTAAAAATTCATTACATCCCTCACCATAGTCACAGACTGGGAAGTGGAAAGCAGGCTTTAAAACCCAGTGCCATCAGGCACCAAAGTCTGGGCAATTGGCCTGGTGCACCCCATGGTGTCACCCTGGATGAGACCTGGAAAGACACTGTCTACCCTTGGGGTCACCTCCATGGGATGCCTCCTGCCATGTTTTACCCTCTGTTTCACCACTGAAATGTAAGAAACCACTGAGGAACCCTCCCACATAATTACTCTCAGTAATAATTGTCCAGCTCACACCTGTCTTATTTCAAGGGGTAGGCATATGATTATTTCCTTATGCCTGCTTTCTGCTTGAATGACAGCTGACTACATTGACTGTGAGCTCGGATATATGTCCTTTCAGTTTACTCTTGTAGTGCCTTGGGCTGTTTAATATACATTAATTAATAATAACAGTGGCACACAAAATATTAACGGGGAGGGACAGGGCTCCAGATGCCTCAGCAGCCAGTGTTACTTAGCTTTCATACACTATTCCCATTGACTTTACGTAACACTTTGCTTCACTACCTCTCCTGAAGCTCTATTGCTCTAAGTATCAAAAAACAATTAAAAAAATTTTAAGTCTAGTCATATGAATTTAAATTACTTTATTGCATTAAGAAAAGAACATGTACCACTGGTCCTTGCTCTATTTTCTTTCTAACCCCAAAATGGGTTATTAATAGTCCCAACTGTTAACTATCATCATAGTCATTTTCCTTACATGCTCTAATTTGGCCATAAGCTTCTCATTGTTTGGTTTTGGCACAGGCGTACTATCATTATTGTAAAAATCTCATTCACTACTTTCTTCATACGTAAAAGCCCGAGAACCTCAATTTCTCCTCGTTGAATCCCGCACAAAGGTCTGTGTACACAAATGATCCTTAGTCCTGTCCTTGGCAACAGCCACCTCACCTGCTCCACTCAGTGTGGACAGCCACTTGCCACCATGGCCCGGGCCCAGGGGAACAAGTGCCCTGCGACCCGCCACTCCACAGCCCTGCTCCTCTCTGTGTCAGACACACTGACTCCAAGGGCAGACTTCCTTTGGGCTTCAGCCACAATTTCATGGCTGAATGAAATTTCAAAATGGCTTCTGCATTGGAAAACACATACTCAAACTTCTCTCCTCTTGATTCCTCCCACTGACCTTTGATAAGCTATTGCAAAGTCTGTGCACTTAAGGCATCTTCAGGGAGACCTCTCTTTCCTCCCAAGCGATAAATGGCCACTTTTCTTAAGAGTACATTAGCTATTGTCTTCATTTGCTCAGGAGACAGACATGCCTTGAAATGGTTCTAATAAAGGGAGGAGGCAACTGGGGTGTGTCAGCAGATGTGCCTTGTAGCGCAATCAGGGAATACCATGAAGGAGGTGTCAAGTGCCAGATACAGGGCTTAAGGAGCCTATGTCAGAAACACTTCCGCACCCCAGAGACTGAGGAGGGGGGCAGAGTGGCCTGTCCCTGAGCGTCCCCCCTCTCCTGGGTTCCTTCAGATCTTCAGGGTCTGTCTATTCTGGGAGTCACCACCATGTGCTGTCTGGTGTTGTCTGAGCTCAGAAGTGTAGACAGAAGAACTGTACTGACTCCCCATTAAGAAAAGTTGGACCTTAGAAAGGGAAAAATACCTTCTTTGGGGAAGTGTCTGTTCATGTCTTCCACCAATTTTTTGATTGGATTTTTTGTTTATTGGTGTTGAGTTTGAGCAGTTCTGTATAGATTTTCAATACTAGCCCTTTATCTGATATGTCATTTGCAAATATCTTCTCCCATTCTGTTGGTTGTCCTTTGGTTTTGTCAACTGTTTCCTTCACTGTGCAAAAGCTTTTTATCCTGATGAAGTCCTTACAGTTCATTTTTGCTTTTATTTTCCTTGTCTTTGGAGAGGTGTCGAGCAAGAAGTTGCTGCAGCCAAGGTTGAAGAGGTTGCTTCACGAAGAGGTTCGCCTCTAGGATTTTGATGGATTTCTGTCTCACATGGAGGTCTTTCATCCATTTTGAGTCTATATTTGTGTATGTTGTAAGGAAATGATCCAGTTTCATTCTTCTGCATGTGGCTGTCCAATTTTCGCAGCACCATTTGTTGAAGAGAGTCTATTTTCCATTGGACATTCTTTCCTGCTTTGTCAAAGATTAGTTGACCATAGAGTTGAGGGTCCATTTCTGGACTCTCTATTTTGTTCCATTGATCTATGTATCTGTTTTTGTGCCAATTCCATACTGTCTTGATAATGACAGCTTTGTAATAGAGCTTGAAGTCCAGAATGGTGATGCTTCCAGCTTTGGTGTTCTTTTTCAATATTCCTTTGGCTATACAAAGTCTTTTCTGATTCCATACAAATTTTAGAATTCTTTGTTCTAGCTCTGTGAAAAATGTCAACAGTAGTTTGACAGGGATTGGACTGAATGTGTAGATTGCTGTGGGCAGCATTGACATTTTAACAATATTTGTTCTTCCCATCCATGAGCATGGAATGTTTTTCCATTTCTTTGAGTCTTCCTCAATTTCTCTCATGAGTGTTCTATAGTTTTCAGACTACAGATCCTTTAGGTCTTTGGTTAGGTTTTTCCTAAGTATCTTATGGTGTTTGATGTAATTGTAAATGGGACTGATTCCTTGATTTCTCTTTCTTCTGCCTCATTATTAGTGTATAGAAGTGCAACAGGTGAAAAAATGCTCAAAAACACGTCATCAGGGAAATACAAATCAAAATCACAGTGAGACACCACCTCACACCAGTCAGAATGGCTAAAATTAACAAGTCAGGAAACAACAGATGTTGGCAAGGATGCAGAGAAAGGGAAACCCTCCTACACTGTTGGTGGGAATGCAGGCTGGTGCAGCCACTGTGGAAACAGAAAGGAGGTTCCTCAAAAATTGAAAAATTGAGCTACCGTATGGGCCAGTAACCACAGTACTAGGTATTTATCCAAAGGATACAAACACAGTGATCTGAAGGGGCATAGGCACCCCAATGTTCACAGCAGCGATGTCCTCAGAACCCAGACATCAGATGCCCACTGACAGATGAATGGATAAAGATGTGGAATATATGTATACAATAGAATATTTCTCAGCCAAAAAAAAGAAATCTTACCATTTGCACTGACATAGATGGAACTAGAGGGATTATGCTAAGTGAAATAAGTCAGTCAGAGGGAGAACAATATCAGATGATTTTAATGGTATGTGGAATTTAAGAAACAAAACAGATGAACATAGGGGAAAGGAAAAAAAAAACAAGATGAAAACAGAGGGAGGCAAACCATAAGAGAATTTTAATCATAGGAAATAAATTATGGGTTGCTGGAGGGGAGGTGGGTGGGGGGATGGGGGAACAGGGGCGATGGGCATGAAGGAGGGCACGTGATGTGATGAGCACTGGGCGTGATATACAACTGATAAATCACTGAACTCTACCTCTGAAACTAATAATACAGTATATGTTAACTAAATTGAATTTAAATAAAAAATTTTAAATTAAGAAAAAAGAAGCTGTTAATTGAAAAAGCAATAAAGGGAGAAATAAGTCACTAAGCTAAGGAATGATACCTAGGGATTAATACCCTTATCAAGATCTAGACAATTAGCCTTATGCATTTTGCTGTTCAAGGTCACAAGAGTTCCTTCCAGTATGAAATCCTGAAGTAAAAATGCTGCCCACCAACCTTCTTCCTTTTCATTCCACTGGCTTTCCCCTCTTCCGGGGACGTGCCCTTCCCACTATGGGGGTGGGGTGGGTTGGGGCCGATGTCAAAACAACCACCAAACAGTTACAAGAGAACATTCTCTAGCCTAGCCTAAAGACAGCTAGGAAATGTCCTTGAAATGACAAAATTCAGAGGAAATGCATGCCTTAAGCCGAGTTTACTAAAAGCATGGCAAAAATGAACTAACGATAGTCAGAAGGTTTGGGGACAAGTGTAAGGAGTATTGCCCTTGAAGGCGGGTCACTGCCAGTGGGACTTCCTGAGGGGGGGTGGCCTGGGGATGGACGAGAAGGGCACAGACCGAGCGGTGAGAGCTGTGCGGGCCCTCCCAGGGTGGGTCAGGGTGGTGCCTTTGGTCCCATCCCCTGTGAAATGGGTCAGCATGTGTTTACAGGACTGTGATGAGCACATGGGGAGTTTTCTCAGAGAAAATGCTTACTCCAGTCTCAGGTGCCCCCAAGCCCAGCTGAGCACTCTCCTACCTCCCCAGCCTGCCACACTTCCTGTCATGCATATACACACGTCCTTGTGAATCCTGGGAGGCAAAAGAATGCCTAGCTGTTACTTAGAAAAGGAGTTTTTGCTTCACTGAGGTATGACTGACAGACAGCACACTGCACACGTGAGCTGTGTGTGTCCCAGTGAGAGGGGGTCTGTGTCTATGCCCACGGCACCATCGCCTCCAAAAACATGCTTGTGTCTTTGTAGCTTTTCATTCATTTGGTGAGAACACGTGACATGAGCTCTAACCCGTTAATGTTTTCATGTGCGTGGCAGGAGCTGCAGAGTGCACACAGCTCTCCAGGACTCCCCCATTGCGCTGTTGTGACTTTGCGGCACAAGCAGCAGCGGCCCCTTTCCCCTCCGCCAGCCCTGAGCAGCCACCCTTGCCGCCATTAATTCCTCCAAAACTACTGTTTAGCAATGACCTCGTACTGTTCAGGTCAGCAGGGGTGAGGCTTTTCTGAAACACTCATCCTGCCTCTGCCCAGCCATCCCGGGGAGTGGGCCATTACCTTATCAGCAGGCAGGTGTCTGAGCTCGAAGCTCTCGGCCGGGAAAGTCGGGGCTCTGGCTCCCTGCCTGACATGGGATGGGAGGCACAACATGAGGACAGTCAGAAGACCCTTTTCCCCTCCTCTGTAGTCCTCTGCAGTCTGTGACTACCCTTTTGTTTGTGCTATGTGGACCTCGCTTGCACCTCGTGTGCTCCCTGGCACCAGGAGGAAAGATGGAACTTGGATCCAGGATCCCAACTATCACCTTCAGTGAAGGCTTGGTGAGAAAGATTCCAAAGCTTGCTCTCCGCTTCCAGGGCCCAACCTGGAGAAGGGAGCATGTTCTATTGGGAGGAAATGCAGCCTGAGAGAGAGCCAGGGTGGGGGGAACATCCACAGGAGGGGCTGGGGAGCTGCACTGGGGGTCAGCCGGTCAGGGGCCACTGGGGCCACCTTCCGTACCTTGATGCTGACGGGCTCCCAACTGGAACTGAAGAACACCAGGGGCGTGTCCCTGAGCCTGAGCCATAGGGAAGCCACTGAGTGAGGTGCACAGAGCCAACAGACCTGCTCTATTTCCTGCAACCCCATCAGTGGGCGTGAATCATGTGGGAAACCAAGATGAACATACCGTATCTCACCTACTAGATTGGTCTAGTGGGGTCTGAGGGTCCCATTCCTCTTACCCACTTTCTGTCTCCCCAGACTTGAGGGCCCATGGTGTCCACAGAGTGGCCCCAGAACAGAGAGGACCTGCCTGGCACCTACCTGGTCAGCACTCAGGAAATACCTGCTTTAGGAGTAAGTGATGGTCACCTTTCTCATACCCTGGGGCTGTGGTTCTGGACACCAGGAAGGCTGTCCAGGGATGGACCCCATTTTGCCCGATATCTGACTCCCCCTTTCCACGGACAGATGCCTGCTCCAGGCTGAGGATGGCCCAGCAGCGATGCAGCCAGTATCTGGGCTTGTGCTTTTCTAGACATTTGGTGGAGGCAAGACACGCTTAACACCCTGGGAGGAATGCGGCCACCACGGAGCCCCATGTCAGCAAATGGCAGTGGAGGGAGGAGAGGGCTCAGTGGCAGAAGCCCAGCGCAAGGTCCCTTTCCACACTTTTTGTCCCCACTACCCTAAGGGCCCAGATACCCTATGCCAGGGGCCAGCCCATGTATATGTCATGGAAGCCTTGGTTTTGACCGATGCAAGGGACCTTTCACAGGCTGACAACAAGCCCTCCTGTGACTATATTTGGAGATGGGGTCCATGGGAGGCAAGTGGGGTTCAGTGAGACCAGAAGGGTAGGGGTCTGATCTTGGGCGTCCAGCCTGCAGAGCTGTGAGCAGAAAGGGTCTGCTGCTGAAAGCGCCCGTCTGGGGTGGTCAGGGCAGGTGAGCTAAGACTAAGCTCAGGCATTTTTCCTTATACAAGAAAGCCTCTCTAGAGCAACTCCTGACCCACTTCAGCAGTGCAGTCCGGTGGGAATTGCAGATGATAGAAATTATGATATCATTTTGGTTTCATAAGCATTTTTCTTCCAAAGAGCTCACATCACTTTAAAAAAAAACAATTTAAAAAATATTAGGCAGGGAATAGCTTTATTGCTCCTAATTTGCAACCAGCATGAGAAGACAGGCTTTTTGGTGAATATCCGAATAGGAAATGGGTTGTTAGTTATTGAGGAGAAAGTGAAATCTAATTCTTAGGACTGCGGTTTGGTTATTATGGATTGCTTTCTTCATATACTTTTTTTTATGCTAAAACTTGTACAATTATGTGTTCCTAAGATTAACACAGGAAAATTATTAAACATCATTACAATTTCACACAAAATTAAAATGAGATCCGTGAATAAGTGCAATGAGAATGCGTTTGCAGATTTCATGTGTCTTTACTTATTTATTAGGTGTTCCAGCGAAAAGCAGAAGTTGGACGGATGCCCTGGAGGCCCTGTGAGGCACCTGGGGCAGCGGCCCCTGCACCTGGTCCGCAGAGGATGTTTTGATCACATGCAGCCTTTGCAAAAGCATGATGACCCCAAGTGGCTTGGAGCAGGACTGTCCAGACTGAACTAAACTTGCTGATTCCTTTTGGTTTTGGCTTTTCTTATTATTATTCCTTTTTTTAAGGTGAGAAAATTGTAAATGACTCAGGGGCTCCCCTTCTGTCTTAACTGGAAGTACAGGTCTGGCCAGACACGGCTAACACCCTCAATGGCCTCCTCTCTCCCTAGACCCCTGTGGGATTTTCTGCCTGCGCCACAGTGGGGGACTGGAGCTCCGAAGCTCGCCCCCTGGCCCCAAGGAAGTGGCTCTCTAACTTCCGTTCAGGGGACCAGTGTGCTCACCCCGGAGACCCAGTTAGCACATTGATGCTGTCATCTTTTTCTCATGGGCTAGCCACAGTTAGGATTATATTATAGCTTCCAAAAGTATCTTTGCAAATGAACAGTTTTATTTTTAAAATTCTCATAAAGAGGGCTTTTCTCTTTTAATAATTTTAATTACTCCTCATGACAAGAAGGGAGACCTGTCATGAAGGGCTGTTCCCAAGGACATTCTCTAAGATTCCTTCCCTATGTTCCCTTCCGACCACAGACGGGGGAAATGTGCTGCCCCTTGTCTTCAGAGCCAAGGGATCACCCTTCACTTGGTGCCTCCTCTGTATCCCCATAAAACTTTGTTTATGCCTCACTTGTGAAATTCACCACAATATAGACTTGGCTTCCAATGTACCTCCATGGCTGGTCTGTGCTAGTGTCTAGTGCAGGGTTTGGCACATGGCAATACTCAACTGCAGGTTGGATGGATGGATGGATGGGTGGGTGGATGGATGGATTGGTGGGTGGGTGGATGGATGGATGGGTGGATGGAGGGACATGTGGATGGATGGATGCATGGATGGATGGATGGATGGACAGATGGATGCATGGACAGACGAACAGATGGATGCATTTATGGTGGCTGAGGAAAGAAATGATCCTTGTACACAGATTAAGAGAATTTAGGTTCTACTCCTTCTACTTGAGTATTTATAAAGATGTTGAGATAAAATTACTCCCAAGGATCCTCACTGTTCATTACTATCGACTTGTCCCTAGTATCTAGTTATCCATACCAAATCTCTCTTCAGTGATATGTGTAATTTAAAGTTCCTAACTGAAGTTCTGGTTCCTAAAGGACACAGCTGATAATCTGAGAAAAGCCTCATCCTAAAAAGAAGGGGACATGTGTGTTTTTCTAACATATGCATATGTATACATATATGTATATTTATAAACATATATATAGACACACACATATATATGTGCATATATATATATTTGTGTCCATAAATAAGTTTTAATATATTTATATATATAACTTACTTATAGACACAAACACATGTCTTTCACTGGATACCTCATTACCTGATTTTCTATGTCATTATCATTGTCATGGACTCTTTCTTACTGGATTCCTAGGAAGCCATTCTCCCACCCCTTGATTTCATGGAAACCGTGCAGCAGAGAGAAAAGGAAAACGTTTGCCAAAAACTTACTCTGTGCCAGCCCCGTGCCCACATACATCCAGGTCCCAGTACTCTCTTATACAGAGGACTGCACTCTGGCTCAGGACTGAATGGCTGGCCCAGCGTCACAGAGCCGCCAGCAGAGTCAGGACTCAGGCTAAGCCTTCTGAGCCCACGCTCCTGAACCCCTGACCCCCTGTGCTGCCCACTGTGGCACACAGTCCTCTCCCACCACCCTCTGCACCCGCCACGCCACCTGTCCCATAATGCTTAAGGGACTCACTAGACATTCCAAACGGTCTTGATTCTAAGCACTGATGCTTGAAAGCAGGAGTGGAAAAGCTATTGGGTGCTCATAGGGTTTGTCAGAACTAAGGGTTCGGAGAGACCTCACGTAGGCCATGAAAGCAGCCTGCAAGCTGCTCCAGACACGTGTTTATTCACATAGCATCTCACAAAGAATTTAACAAAGGATATGCTTGGCAAGATAGATCACGACAGAAATTACATAGGTTCATATGCTTTCCTCCCTGAGGACGCACAGGCAGATGGAAGCTGGGAAACGTCCAGCGGTGAGGCCTCCCTCTGACCTTGACCATCATTACGAAAATGTTCTTGGAAGTTACAGAACATGTGCTACTCGAATTCTGTGGGAGACTAAAGGCACCCCGAAAATCTCCTTCCAGCTCACCCACTGTACATGGGCAGCTATAGTAGAGGATCTGGGAAAGAGCACAAGGCAGCCCCAGGCCTCAGGGATGGTCTACATCCAGGAGAGGTGGGGAACTGTAGGGACATTTACTGTCAGGCTCTCGGCCACTGAGGATCACAGCTTGCCCCGTGGCCAGCTTGTGTCCACCATGACCCCATACCCCAGAAGTAGTCTTTGGAAAACCAGAGCTCACATTAAAACCTTTGTGCTAATAGCAGACCAAAAGAAAAAAAAAAAAAGGCTATTGACAGACATATTCTAAGGATTTCATTAACTCATGGGTAACCTTCAAAGGCTCGCACACGTACTCCTCTGCATTGTTCTGCCTACGAGCCAAACTGGGATAATAGTTCTCATCTAACCCATAGGTGTGTTGTGATGCTTCCTTAATTAAAGCTCCCAAATTCCCAGGTGGGCAAGTGATGGATTCTGCTTTAAGCAACATGGCACATCTCTCTTCTTGTCCTTGGACGGAAGGCATCACCACAAGGATGCACCACGACAGACCTGCAGTCAACCTGCCATCGGACCGATGTCCACACCACAATAAAGGCTCTGAGCCACAGAGAGGGTTGCCCTGATATTTTCAAAGGACTTAATTGCCTTTCACAAAAACATTTCACTCCTTAGGAGATGTGTGTACGTCTCTCTGTGTGTATACACATATCTATGTTATAAACACAGACACATACAAAAGTCACTTTAAAAACAGGGAAAACAGGCAAAGCAAAACATGTTTGCTCTGCACTATGCTCCTCAAGGAAACACCAGAGCACTGTTCTGGGTGTGTCCCAGAATACACCCAGGGGTAACAAACTCCTGGTCCTGGGTGTTTAATTAAACGCAGTGACAATTTCCTCTGCAGCCTGTAGGAACAGGAAGGAAAGGAGGCATTCCACAGCTTGCCAACAGAGAAGACTGCAAATGACTTTGCACGCTATAATATCTTCTGCAAAATCAGCTGGTCCAAGGAAAGTGCCTTGGAGGCTCATAGACTACAAAGAAGCCCACGCAGCCTGGAGGTTGTGGACGTGGACCTGCAGGCAGCATAGGGCTGGGCCTGTGAGCCGTCCCCCTGGGGGCAGAGTGGGCTCCATGTGTAAGGGGAGGTAGGCCATGGCAGGCACAGTAACGAGCACCCCATCTCCCCTGCACGGTGATGCTGGGCCGGCATCTCCCCATTCTCCTCACTCCCACTAACGTGCACCAATGCACAGGGCACAGCGTGCAGTCCAGTGGCTGGATGAAGCTGCCCAAGGAGACCTTCGAGGCTGCCCTGTGGAGGGCAGGTCCTCTGTGTGCCCAGCATGTGGGCTGTCTGTACCACCACTCATTGGGACCCAGGTGGACACAGGCTCTGTCATCTTCCACGTGTGGCTTCCAGGGTGGTCCTGCGTGTCTCCATTCCACCCACCAGCAGACGGAAACCAGACAGATGCAGGGTTTGCAGGAGGTTGCACGGCAGCTGGGGTGGCGCTCCATCTCTTCCACATGGGAGACAAGAAATGAATTTGGGGGCCAACTAGCCAGTCTCTGCCACGACATCAGAGCCAGTTATAGTCTCCTATTTGATGTTTCCCTTTTCCAATTACTTTCTTCACTTCCTCTTTACTAATATCTTCCTCCAAGGAGCTATGATTACTTCTTTACTCTCACATGGATTAGCTATCTATGGTAAAATCCTAATTGATATCATATTCAATTATACCTTATATATTGCTGCATAACAAATTACTCCAAAACTTAGTGAGTCAAAAGAAAATTGAACGTTTATCTTGTGCACGCGCGCACGCACGCGCACACACACACACACACAATTACTTCAGCGTGGTGGCTTTGTATTTTACGAATTTGGTAATGCATAGTAAACAGCTTTTTAGTCTCTGAATTTTAAGAAATTCAATTCAACACTGACCCAGTGGCTTCTGTGTTCTGGCACCGTGCAGGTTCTGGGGACGGTGGGCTGATAGGACACAGTCCTTAATGGAGGGGAACATACACACAGGCCCAGCTCCACTGAAAGTCAGGATGTGACAAGTGTGAATGTCTTTAACACACAGTCCCACTTACTCATTAGAAAAATGGGGAAAATAGATCCTAAAAAGGAGACACCATGACACCATCACCAGCCGCCTGCAGGAGACCAAGGGGAACGTGAATCACAGTCTGCCTTCTGTGACGTCCTGATGCAAAGACGGGATTTTCTGCCAAAATAAGGCAAGGCTCATAACGAAATGTGAGGTGATGGAGGACACCCCAATATGTGAGCAGCCCGGGAGCCACGCCGTGTGCACAGGTGCCCAGCTGCTCCATGTGAGTCTGTGGAGACAGCAGGAAGCAGGATGAGCAAGCAAACTCTCCTCCTTTCCTGGGCTGAGCAGCATGGGAACCAGTGCAGAGACCTTCCCGCCTGGGCCTGGGGCCACGGAAAGACCACCGCCTTCTTCCCCAACACAGGATTATGTCCCAGCATCATACTTGCTTTGCATCAAAGTCAGCCCAGTGTGTCTCCTCACCACCCCATTTCTTATAAAACAGGTGGATCAACACCAAGATCAGATAAGAAAGGTTGCCATATCTAATTTTTAAAAAAATGTTAAGACTTGGAGAAGGATGCCCTGCACCTGCTCCTCTCTGCTCCAAGGTGTGAACCATGGCTTATTTGTATGAATGGGGCTTGACCCCCAGCCCTGACTCCAAGAGGTTTTGCCATTAGTAGGCAGGAAAAATGTCTTCTGTTTAAGTTGGGGGTTAGCAGCCCAGGATGAAAAAACAAAAAAAACTCAGCACAGAATAAAATGGAAAAATTGCAGATTATTTCAGGAAAAACTCCAGAGCCAATGGAATATAATGAGAAAAGTTCCTATTCCATTAATCCTGCTGAGACAAACTGGACATAATGCAGGACAAAGCAGGAGGCTCGGCACCAGAAAGGAAAATCAGCCAGAGGTCCATCCCGGGGTAAAGAGTGGTCTGTCTGTCATGGGGGGAGGTGAGAGAGAGAGAGAGAGGGAGAGAGAG